>CACVCL010015224.1:0-260861 GCA_902729485.2 Mus minutoides | reverse complement strand
GGCTCAAGACCAAAGTCAGGTCTCTGTCAAGGATGGTGCATCAATGTAGGGGCTAGTGTTTAACCCTCCAGCCAAGAAGAAAAGAAAAACCTGAATCTGGCCAGCTTCATTAAACTAGATACTTCCCACTAGGCTCCCCAAACAACCAATGCATCTTGTAATAAAGAATGCTGCCTTTGAAACAAAGCTTTGTACTTTCGGGACCATCTTCCAAATCCCATCAGGAAGCATTTGTGACTTGAAAGTAGAGAAAGAGGGAAAGAGTCCCAGGGCAGAGAGTCAGCCATGTGCCTCACAACATGAGGAAAACAGTGTGGGAAATGAAACTCCACAGTAAGACCCGGAAGCAAGAGAAGGGCCAGAGTTCCCTGTGGACACTCATGCAGTTCTGCCTTCTCTGCCCTACCCTTCCTAGACAAACGAGCCATAAAAGAAAGCCGGTGTCCACTCCAGTGGGGGGTTCTGTCTCTTAGATCAACATAATCACCACTGGTTTCTCAATGTATATGGATAAGAAAGGGGTTGAAATTTTTCATTGAAATTGTAACAGTGCTAGATCTGGATTATAGCCCACCTATATCTTTACACGTGTTTTCTATTCATTGCATCATTGACTGTGCCTAATTTACTAGTTGAGATGGTGAAGATTCTTGCTCCAGCGCATTTGTGTTTCCTTACTGTGCCCTCTCTCATCTCCTCATCCCCTCCTATGCTAGTGCCCGCTTATATCCCTGCTGTTCTTCACTCCTGCCCCTGACAGAGTGTTGTGGTCAAATGTGAGAAGCGTAAATGCAACCTGCTGAGTGCACTATTGGTGTTTGTGTGAGGATAGTTTCGATGTTGACCACTCTGGACTGGACAACCAATGACGAAGCTCTAGGCATGAGACATATGTATACACACACACACACACACACACACACACACACACACACACACACACACCAAATATAATCAAAGGAAAAGAGGCTATCAATTTGAGGGGAAGTCATGGGCAGGTTCAATGGAGGGTAACTGAAAGAGGCTGGAGAGGGAAAAGGGAAGGCAGAGGTGATATAATTCTATTCCAATTTAAAACATCTTTTAAAATCTGAAAAAATATATAAATGGAGCACCTGCTTTACCCCCCACCTCCACTTTTGCCTGGTGTTAGAACTGATCCCCCTCCCTGTGGATTTCCAGACTCTAGAGCAGTTTGAGTTCATTGGCAGGATGTCTTAAACTTTGAAACAAGATCCACCCCACTTTAAAAATCACTCATGCAAAAACAGGCTTTCTGGTCTTTCTCTGTGAATGGCACAGCTTTCCTTTGAATCAACTTCACGTGCTCATCCCTGCAGCCACAACTGCATGTCCAGATTAGTGATGCCCTGGCCCCGGGTTACAGATGAGGACACCAGGAACTGAGAAGCTTAGATATCAAGGTCAACATCGTTCTGCTGCAAAGGGCACACCTGAGACCAGTCAGGGGCAGCTGACTCTCAAGCCACTCCTGGCTTTCAGTCTGAATTATTTCTTGGCAAAAAACTGCCACTGTGCATTCAGGACAGTCAAGTGTATTTTAGAATGAGCTCAGAGAAGGAAAGCAGTTTAATTAAAAGAAAAAAAAATTAGTTGAGTTTCAGTGCTATTCTCTTCAATCCAAGATGGAAATTAATTTATAATAAGCTTATCTTTTATTCATGTCAGGCTGCATGTTTCAGAGTATATTGGCATCCTTTTATTTCTCAGCTAGATGTGAAATAATGGTGTGTTTCTAATGGGCTGTAAGTCACTTAGTTCTCAAAGAACATAGCCGAGTCTAGGGGAACCATTCAGGGAAGTCTGCAGCCACAGGGGAGTCACTCTGCTTTCCTTTTGATGAGTCATGATATTTAAAATTCAGAGGGCTGCTGCAGGCTTCAAAGCAGCCCTTACAGATTGATCACTCCACAGCCTAACTCCATTAGCAGCCCAGGACAAAGAGAACTCATCCATTTTCTTCTAACAACCTCTTCCTCTTTTCTCAGACCAACCTGACAGAGCTGAAGTCATTTGGTTCCCCACCTCTGGCTGTCAGCAATGTCAGCGCTGCGGTGATGGTTCTCATGGCCCCGGGGGGCAAGGTGCCCAAGGACCGCAGCTGGAAGGCTGCCAAGATCACCATGGCCAAGGTGGACAGCTTCCTGGATTCCCTAATCCACTTCAACAAGGAGAACATTCATGAGAACTGCCTCAAGGCCATCAGGCCATACCTGCAAGATCCTGCATTCAACCCAGAGTTTGTGGCCACCAAGTCCTACGCAGCTGCAGGTCTCTGCTCTTGGGTCATCAACATTGTGAGGTTCTACGAGGTCTTCTGTGATGTAGAACCCAAGCGCCAGGCTTTGAACAAAGCCACCTCAGACCTCACAGCTGCCCAAGAGAAGCTGGCAGCCATCAAAGCCAAGATCACAGTAAGTGAACCTAGAACCCTCCTGCCCAACACTGCCAAAGGATAAAACACATGGCACTCTCTGGCAATCTCCAGAGCCTGACAATATAATGTCTAAGGAGAAACCAAATGTTCATGCAGAAATCCATTCCTTTTCAACAGGGACAACTTTCTACATTTCTTTCTCCAACACATATGGGCCAAACAAGAAAAAACCAACTGGGAAATTAGTTTATTATTCTAGGCCAAAAGAATGGAGGAGGGGATGAGATTGTTCTCCTATAAAGAAAGTAGAGCCCTAGTGACACATAGCAGACCTAGCAGACAGACTCAGAGTGGCATCAATGGAGTCTCAACTGCTCCCTCATCAGCCAAATATGAACTAAATGTTGTTGCACTTACAAGGTGAAGATTTTGAGCTGTTTTCCTCCTTGAAATGTAGGTTGGAACTGCTTTCACCTTTTCTACCTATTATTTCCAGTTCTAGCCATTTGTGAAGCCGCCTCATTTTCTACCGTGCCACCATTTGGGCACAGTGTGTGAAATCTTCACTGTTTCAGGGACGTTCTTAAAAACAAGGAATGTTGATGGCACAAGTCTGTAGTGCTAGCTAGCACTCAGGAGGCTCAGGCAAAAGGATCATGAGTTGAGCTAGCCTGAGCTACTTAGCAAGATAAAATTAAGTAAATGAATAGTATGTTGTGCATTATAATAATGGTCCTTGCTCCATCCAGAGCTTGCTAAGCACCACACGTGATTAAATCTGTTTCACTCAGGTTTGAGGGCTTGTCATGACCTTGGGCTCAGACTTACTAGAGAGAGGAATACCTAAATTTCACTTTTACTATTATAATGGATACGATCAGGCTGGGTAGAACACAGGCCGCTTGGTAGAGCTCTTATACAGCACACATGATGCCTGGGCTGGAATCTCAGCCAAAAAGAAGATTAAAAATTAGTGAAGTGAGAGGTAGCAATCAGAAGGTTTAAGATAGCATAGTTCAAAAAAAAAAAAAAAAACTGCCTATCTCCACCAAGTCCCACCTCTCACCAAGAAGCTGTTCACAGTGAATACCTCTGAGAAAGGGAAAATCAGTTTTCCCTACTGGGTGTAACAACTGCACTCGAGGGCATGTGGGAAGCCCAGGAATAGCCAGTGGCCAGAAAATGATCTCTATGGTTTGTGTTGAGGGGTTTTTCCACTTTTTAAAAAAAAATTGTTTTGCTTGTTTTTATCTTACTGATTCTTTGTTTTGTCTTGTCTTGTTTTGTTTGTTTTTGTGATTCCTTGTTTGCTTTTTTTCCCCCCAAGAGAATGTGAGAGAGAGAAAGAACAGGAAGTTGGTTTGGGTAGGGAGGTAAGGAGAACCGTGGAGGAGTTAGGGGAGAAGAGAGAATATGACGAAAAAATTAAATAAGTAATCTGTCCATCTCAACAGACCTTCAATCTCAGCTATAATATTTACTTCTTATGTCTTCAGCTCCCAGAAGGAAACTAGACAGAATAATAGTCCCTGCCTTGTGGGACTGTCCTCAGAACAGAAGGCAACCGTGCATGGAGCATGAGCCAGAGGCAGCCTGTGTCAAAGCAAACAGCAAGAAGGGCCTTAGAGACCAAGATCATTACTGTCATTGCTCTCCCCCTAGCCCACACCTGTTTCTTGTGCTGTCAGTCACATGTCTGAGTTCAGTTACTGCCACAATCAAGTGCCAACCAAAGTTCAGGATCTCCTGTTCCTCCGCATGCATTCCAAACACATGAGATGCCTGCTACAAAGGTGTGGTGATAATAATGTAGGTGATACAGACTGAGAATCCCGACTGTGATGTGCTGTGTGGGTTCACTGATGGTCTGCTGAAAATCTGAACATTAAAAACTCTAGGTGGGAGACCACTGCAGCCAGTCTCTCTGTGTAACACAAATACTTGAGACCGGATGTAGCTCAACAGCAACGTATTTTAGGCAGCAGACTCAACCCATTGCATCTTAATAATAATTAATAAGTTGGGTGAAGAAATTAATTCATGGAACTTTTACTTAAAACAGGTGGGATGGTCATAACCAGTCTCCTGCAAGTACAAAAACATTAGCATCCCCATTGCAGCTCTTTGGAGGTTAGGGGGAAGAAAACTTCCTAATAATTTTCATATTGTTCTGTCTCTCCCAGAAAAGTGTAAAAAACTGAATTTTTAAACACTTTTTACTCCAGTTATTTTAACTAAAGGAACATTTGGTACAGAGGGGATGTTTTCGAAATGTTTATACCTTTCCAGTAGCCAAATTCACATGATGGGCCCACTCAACCTGGGAAATGTAAGAAGACTTTGAAAAGAACACTTGGCTACCATAGCAAGTGTTCCTTTTCTGCCAACACATTTCCCGCTTTTAACCACCTCCTCTCCTTCCCAGGCTTATACAAGGGCCTGTTAACATCCCAAGAACATGACCAACCACTTGCCACTGAATCACAGGAAAAGAGCCAGCACCCATCCTTTATATGGGGGCCTACCTGGGTCAGAAAGATCCCTCTCCAGGTGCTGCTGAGATCATTACAGCCCCCTCCACTCTCACAAGAATAGTCATAGATTTACACACACACAAACAAGTTGTGGAACTGGAGAGTGGTTAAGAGCACTTGCTAAAGTTGGGTTCCCAGGACACATATCAGGCATCTCATCTCATAGTCTTCTGTAACTCCAGTGGTAACTGTAACTGTAACTAACATGTAACTTGAGTTCACACACACACACACACACACACACACACACACACACACACACACACACACATGCTTGCTTTGTTAACAGAATTTTGCTGAGTGGTAGATTTGGGTGGTTTTTGTTTAACCATCTTTTGTACAATTGGCATATATTGACATTGCAACTTATAAAGCATGTGGTAATAAGAGCAAGTTGGACATTTTCATTTAAAACAGTAAAAAAAGGTCTTCATTAGATACAACAGTCCTCTTAATTCTTTGATCTGCTTAGACCAGTTGAGGCCATCTCAGAGTCTATTACATGGTAGCTGAACTATCTCCTTGGATCTGTATCTCATATCTGCAGATGACTGAAGAGCTTGCTATCTTAGTTAACATTCTATTGCGGTGAAGAAACACTATGACCGAGACAGACAACTCTTATAAAAGCAAGCCCCCCAGTTAAATGCTTTCTTTTATAATAGTTGCCTTGGTTATGGTTTCTCTTCTCATCAGTAAAAGAGTAACTAAGACTGTTGCTAATATTGAAAATAACAGAAAATTTACATAGAAGTATGATTTCTGGGCATTATACAAACAATCAGAAGCTTCCCATAATCATTTACTGCCCTGCAGTTACTCAGTGCCTTTCTGTTGGAGCAAATGGTCGGCCATGTTGTACCTGGCCATCAGTCCGGTCAGTGCATGTTTGCTGATACTGGATTGGTGTCAGGCCAGTTCTCATTATCTTCTCATTCCTTTGACTTCTGTCCATATGCTAGGTTTATATTTCTACTCCCTGGTGTACCTTATTCAGGCAACTGATGGGTCTAAGTTGTTTATTTTGACATCTTCCAAGAAAACTTATGGCAGCCAGTTTTAGATGATACCTTCTTTGTTTCTTGCTTTGTTGCATGGAGGTGGCTTCCTGGGAGCCTCTTTCAGGAGGAAGCTGTCAATCATCCCTAACTTCTGCTCTTCTCTCATCTTCCTATCTCCCAACTTCTGACCTCACAACATTATTTCTGTTTTATGATTGTTGTAGCCAAAACTATCTTCATTGGCTTCTGTAACCAAAACTAAGTGTCTCTGACCATAGACTGATTGGTGAAATTTTAAAATATCAATAACTTCCATTTATATTATGTGGATGTCTCTATTGTTCCCAGCAGATTTAAGTGATACACTATAATTATATTCTCTCCCTCTCTCTCTCTCTCTTTCTCTCTTTATTCAATATACATCTTGAATGCTATCCTCTCCCAGTCCCCCTCCCACAATCTTTTCCCCATCCCCCACCCTCTACTCCTCAGAGGGGATGGAGCCTCCCATGGGTATCTCCCTACCCTGGCACATTAAGTCTCTGCAGAGCTGGGTGCATTCTCTCCCACTGAGGCCAGACAAGACAGCTAAGTTAGGTGAATGGATTCCACAGATATGCAACAGCTTCAGGGATAGCCCCCCTTGACGTTGTTCAGGACTCACATGAGAACTAAACTGTACATCTGTCAAATATGTATAAAGGCCTTGGTCCAGCCCATGTATGCTCTTTGGTTGGTGGCTCATTCTCTAAAAGCCCATAAGTATTCAGGTTAGTTGACAATTGGACTTTCTATTGAGTTCCTACCCATTCAGGGCCCTCAGTCCTTCCTCCAAGTCTTCCATCAGTGTCTCCAAGCTCCATCCAATGTTTGGTATATTCTCTTTTTTAAAAAATTTAAAAAATATTTTTATTTTATGTGTTGTGTGCATTTGCCTACATGTATATATGTTCACTACACATGTACCCTTTGTCCTCAGGGACCAGAAGAGTGTTTCAAATCCCCTATAACTGGAGCTACAGTTAGCTATGAGCCATCATGTAGAAAATGAATCTTGGGTCCATTATATTGGTAACAAGTGTTCTTAACCACTAAGACCTTTCTCTAGGTCCTAACGGACTTTTTTTTTTTTTTTACAGCTTTTCCCTCCATGCAGTTTCTATCTATCTTTATTGGTTTTCACCCTTTATTTCCTCCTGTGTAGCCTCCATTATTCATCCATTCTCCATTCACCATCCTCATCAAGTCATATTCTTTAATATCTTTCTCTGTTGTCCCATGTTCAGAGCTCCAGTCAGTGTTGAGGATAGACAAGGATGGCTGATTCATTTCTTGGGCTGAATTCAATGATGTCTGAACCCCAGACTACCTCCTTGATTGGCTTATCATTTTATTTTTGCTGTAGCCCCTCATCAAGTCACTTTCCCAGGAAAGTGCTGTGTTAAGTGAGAAGTAAGTTTTAGGGACAGTTACAATCTGGAAATGTCTTTATTTTGCTACCAAGAAATTAAGACTTTGTAGAGTATCAAAATCTGAATTGCTCATTTCTCTCCCTTGAAATGCTGAGCAATTTAGCTGCCATCATCCTGCTCACCTTTCCAGAAGCCCTTTGACCTTATTATTCGCAGTATCTGATTCTCCACATTGATGTATTTGGCTTTCATTCCTTATTATGTATTGGCAATTTCATGCACGTATGTGATAAATCTTGGTCATTTTCTTTTTTCTTTTTCTTTCTTTCTTTTTTTTTATTCTGTTGTTTTTCCTTGGACATTTTCTTTTTTCTTTTTTTTTTTTTACTCTGTTGTTTTTCCTGTGGAGTTCCCATAAAAATATGGAACGCTTCACAAATTTGTTTGTCATTCTTGTGCAAGGGCCATGCTAATCTTCTCTGTATCATTCCAATTTTAGTATATATGCTGCTGAAGCAAGCACGGTCATTTTCACACATGTCTTATTGACATCTCTGAACTTTCCTTTCCCACTGAAACTCATACTCCCTGTTCCTGCTTGTGTGTGTGTGTGTGTGTGTGTGTGTGTGTGTGTCTCCCACTGAGTTTAACTAGGATTGATTGCATGAGCTCAAATCACTACATTAACAGTAAAATGATGATGATTCCCAGTAGCAGTTTCATTCTCTCCTCCGTTTAATACAATTCTGTTCTCATGTCAGAGCTGAACCACCCTGGACCTGGCTGAGCCACCTTGGACCTGGCTGAGAACTGGTCACAAGGACTTCAGTGCTGTTCTTGCTCCTATTGAGAGTCGTCTTTTCTTCCTGCCACTGTTTGCCTTAATCTAGGCTTTTGCCAACATCTTCTGTCCGCTGTGTCTTGAAAGAAACTAAGAAGATGCCACAGCCACTGTAGTAATGATCATACAGCATCTGTGATCACCTGTGGAAAACCTACAGAGACATGAAAGCTAGAGGGGGTAGTTAGGAGGAAAGAGGGGCTAGTGAGAACAGGAAGATAGGGGAGGATAATAGGGTAGAACTAATATGGTCACAATACACTGTGCCTAAGTCAGAAGCTGTCAACAATTTAAAGAAAACTTTTTTTTTTAAGTTGGTATTATCTCTGCAGATAAAGGCAGCTCTAAATGATAGGATTCACTTCTAAGATCAGATGATCTGTGCTGGATGCACCCTAACTACTAGAGGCTGTCTATCATGGTGATGCTGAATTCTACCTATGGGCAGAGATACTCCTTGGGATGTTAATGAGCTCCTGTTTGCTACCCACCCTGTCACACTTCCAAAATCTCCAGTTGCTGGACGGCTGTACAGATAGATACCACCCCTGGTGACCCATGGTAGCCACAGCCTCCTCTGCCCTTCTCCAGCCATCCCACACCTCCATTAGCTTGGCCTTTCATCATCCTAGTGGACCGTCTCACTCCTGAGTAATGCCCATTGACTCACAGAGTGCACAGAGCTTATGCCTGGTGTAATTGCTTCCTATTCACTTTAGTGGTGGCTTGAGAAGAAGAGAAGGTGATAGGTGTGCTCAGTCTGCTGTTATTAATCCTATGCCTCGCCCCCTGCTTTTGAAAGTGGTCTGTTGTGTAAGCTCAGAAGCCATCTATATATCTTACACCATAGCAAGAGCCCACAAAGCAGTCCAGACTTCAGTTACTGCACAGACATAGGACGTGTGCAGAAGTATCTGCCGTGCATCTTTGTGTGTTTGCCTGGGTGAATGTATACTCTAAAGGTGATGTTAAGGTGACCTAACTCTTGATAAATTTGAGGGGAAAAAATTGAAGCTATGACTTTTCTAAAAACACCCTGCCCTTCCTGATGCTGAGGTAAAATTGATGAGGGATATGTAATAGTTTCAGCAGCAGAAGGCAGCCAGCCCAGCCTCATCCTAGTCTGACACATCCGGTCAGTGGCACTCCCAAACCCACCCTGGGGCCTGCAATCATATTCTCGTTTCTCCAGCTTGGATGTGCTTTTGCCTCCAATAGCAACAGCTGTGCTTTGTAAACTAACTGAAATCCTTTTTCATGCCCCCCACCATCACAAGAAGAGGTGGGACTCCCACCCCATTCCTCTGCTGCATGCCCATCTCACCTCATTGCCTATACACAAGTCAGAGCTCTCAGCTTTTATTAAACATCTCTAGGCTTCCATCTCATGCTCCCCCTACAGGAAAAAATTGAGGTTGTCTCTGAGTACTCCCTGTGATCACCCCTAACTGGGCTTCCTTTGTTCCCCCTTCCTCAATATCCTTAGCAGATTAGCCTTTCCCTACCCAGCATTTCCTTCTAAATCCTCTCCCCATGAAGCTTTCTCTCAGAAGGGCTAGAGGTATTTGGGATTACTGACTGGCTCTGTGCCCCCCCCCCCCCATCCTCAACAGCACCTTAATGAAAACCTGGCAAAGCTCACCACCAAGTTTGAGAAAGCAACAGCAGAGAAGCTCAAGTGTCAGCAAGAAGCTGAACTGACTGCAGGCACCATTTCCCTTGCAAACCGTCTGGTGAGTGTGAACTCTAATTACATTAACGGCGCTTGTCAAGTGCCTCAGAGGTGTGAATAGATGAGCTCGGCTCAGCTCAGCACAGCTTTGACTCGCCTGTGGGAGGGAGAGTATATTAAAATGTGCGGAGATGCCAGGACTGTGACCTGAGTCATGTGGATAGTCAGTCTTCTCTGTTCAAAGCTGATGTCAGAAGGTGATAGTTAGACTGAAGGGTACGCTGGATCTACAAGACAGCTGGCATAGGCATGGCCATGCTTCTCTGATATACATGGGCCAGAAGAGCTATCATATTGTAGGTCAATTCTAGAGTTTGTATCCATGTGCAAGATTAGGGACTAAGAAGCAGAAAGGAATAATTGACCCTAGCATATCTCAACATGACCTTATTCATGCACACTTATACATACACAAAGGGAAATTGGCTCTCCTGAGAAAATAAGTCTAAATGTTAGAACAATGGTATTTCTTTTAGGGCTATATAACAAATTACCGTGCCTCCCAAATTATCCAAGAGGCAAGTGTATATATGCTGTCCTTGGGTGGGGTAGGAGAGAGCTGATACTGGTAGGGGGAGGACCAGGGAAAAATATGAAAGGGGTTAAGTGGTATTGCATGTCTCCTGAAATTTTTACCCAGTGTTGGAGGGTTACAATACACACTATGTTTATAAGACTAAGATTTCCCTTCTTGTTTCATAGGAACTGTTTTAGAAAACAAACTACCACAGGGGGACAGGGATTTGGGTAGAATTTAGCTTTCTGTGTTGTCTTCATGCCTGGGGCTGGGCTGGGTTGAAGACTCCAGAATAACTTCTTTCACCTAATAGGTACAGGTAAGGCTAGTAGAATGGACTCAGAAGGCTGGCTCATGCTCTCTCTCTCTCTCTCTCTCTCTCTCTCTCTCTCCCCCTACCCCACAAAATCTCTCTGGTAGAGTCATCATCAGATAGGATGGAACATCTCTGATGACCCTACTAAAGTGTCTGCTAGGCCAGGACTCTACAAGCCAGCATTTTAAGAGACATACGTCACTCTCATAAAACCTGGAACCAAAACCTAGCACAGTGCCAGTCACTTCTGCCTTAGTCCATCAAAATAGTTACAAATCTGGGTGTCTACAAAGAGACCACTATTACTTTAGAAATAGCAACCTGCTATCCTACTATGTGCTCAGCCTATTTAAGTCTAACCTGCCTTTATGAGAACAATGTAACCAGCCTTACCAGCTTTGTCTTTCTTATATAATCAGCTTTTACAACCTAAGCTAATGCAAAGCTTTAATCTTGAATTATGTGTTCCCATGCCTATAGTCATGTGGAGATAGACAACTATTACTTCTGTCTTGTGTCTGTTTTGTTTTGTTTTGTTTTGAGATGAGTTCTCACCTTGTAGTCTAGATAAACCTCCTGCCTTGGCTTCCTGAGTCTTAAGATTACAGATGAGAGCCACCATGCCTAACTTTTAATGAGAGGTTAAGGAATCTGTGACCTTGGGGGAGGGTATAGGGGACTTTCAGAGAGGAAACTAGGAAAGGGGATAGATAGCATTTGAAATGTAAATGAAGAAAATTTCTAATTAAAAAAAAAAAAAGAATATGTGGCCTTTTAAAATTCCTCCTGGCTTTCATTTCTAGCACCCCCAGCATGGAAGACTAGAGACCAGCTTCTATTGAGGGTGATTTCTCTTTAGCCTCAAGTCTTTGCAGCACCACCTTCACCAAAGTAGGGAAATAGAACCAATTCCTATCCTTGCTTATTCCAGCTACAGCCATATTTCCTTTAAGGAGCCATGTGTAGTAGCCACCACTGGACTGAGCCATGGTTTGGTGAAGATGTTAGACCACATGTTTTCCAGTTGTTGTGTGTGCTGATGTTGCATTAAGACAAAGGAAATAGAAATAAAAGATAGGAAGGTTCCTCTTGGAATAGTTTAGACCAAGAATGAGATAAGTAGGATTTCTCGCTTTCCCCCCTATGTCTTCCCTGTCTCAACTTTCTGGTCTATGGCCTGTCTGTTGTATTTATCTTGTCTGTCCTTAACAAAGGACTTTGCTCCTTGTCTACTGAACGAAACAGAAATCAATGGTATGGGAAAGGGACAGGGGCTATTTTTCAACAGAAATCTTTAACAGAATTTTACCAGAAAGATGTTATATTACTGACCATGACTGACCCAGAATAGCTCTCAAAACCTCACAGATGTATCAGCCAATATCCACATGTTGTTCACAATATTTATGGGATATTTGTTTTAAGGTTGTTTCTAATCTTTTGGCTGCTTTCAGCAAATAATTACCACAACACACACACACATACACACACACACACACACACACACACACACACACTTTATTTTGAGTCAGCGGCATGGGAGTACAAATTTAAGATTAAAACTTTTGTTGTTAGCTCAGGTTGTAAAAGCTGATTACATAAGAAAGGCAAAGCATAGTAAGGCTGGTTACATTTTTCTCATAAAGGCAGTTTAGAGTTAAACAGGCTGAGCACATAGTAGGATAGCAGGTTGTGTACATAGACCTACACAGTCTCAAAGCATATTATCAGCTTAGATGAAAGGACAGGCAGAACAATGTGTCTCCCCGGCCACAGGTTTGCCAAGCTGCTATGCAGCCATCAGATGATCAGTTTTATCAAATGTTTTGGTTTGGAGAAGGCACTCCTCAGACATGCAGGAAATCAGCCAGGTCTGGCTGGTCAGCCTCCCATCTAGCTCTTTACTTGGCTTCCAAAACTCAGCACAGCCTTCTCCATTGCTGTGGACTCCTCCAAATATATTTCCATGGAAGGCTGCAGGACTGGGTATATGGATGTAAGGTCACTGAAGCCATTTCTGGCTCTACCAACAGAGATTCTGTAGAGAAACTTGAACTTTACTGTTCTAGTTGAACATGACAGGGTTTTGTTGGGTTGGCAAGTCCCTTCTGCCTCTGCCCACACTAACAATATATGATATTCTCCTCCCAAGAAGAGAAATGTCTCCCAAGTATGAGCCAGGCCAGTTGAGATGTATTCTGCAGTCCCTGGTATTTTGTACACACTCACATGTATACACCTTCTATTACTCCCTTGATTCACCTCCATCTTCCCATCTATTAGGAAATTATTTAAGGCATCTGGACTTGATTTTATTTTCATATATCCAGCCCTTAGGGAGGAGAAAGAAGAAAAGGCTAGTTTTTGAACATGCTTACAGAGCAGTCACTATGCTGAGTGGGAGCATACATGAGCATGTTCTACAGTATCCCAAAGAGTTGATATAGCTGTTTCCACATGTAGAACGGGTAGACCACTGCAGCCTGCATTCAGAACCTGTTATCATTCCACAGCCCTTGCAATGCACAACACAGAGCAGGGGCTTGTGTGCTGGAGCCACACGGCTCTGACAGCCAGCACATGGCTGATTGGCAGGGCTGCAGGATGGAAAAGAATGCACAATGATTTACTGAGACGTTCCCCCCCGCCCCCCGTGGGCAAGTGGCATGTAACCTCCCAGACTAAATACCCGGCTCAGTGGGCTCCATCTGATGCTTCTCTCTCCTTTCTGCCTTTTAAATGGTAGGTTGGAGGACTTGCTTCTGAGAACGTAAGGTGGGCAGAGGCTGTGCAGAACTTCAGACAGCAGGAAAGGACGTTATGTGGCGATATTCTGCTCACTACAGCTTTCATTTCCTACTTGGGCTTCTTTACCAAAAAATACCGAAAGAGCCTCATGGATGGGACCTGGAAACCCTATCTGAGCCAACTGAAAGTACGTAAGGCCTGAATTTGTCCTATGTGTGTCACTGAGATCATATGAACATAATAACCCAAACCGTCCTGTACTTGTGTATGGACTGCCACTCCAACCTGAGCATCAGGCATTTAGGAACATGCATGCAACATGTCCTTGGTATAGTCTTACCACTTAGGCTCATCAGTTCCCAAACATGCCATGTCAATGGAATGCAAAAGATATCCCAGGCCAGGAGGGCTTACGTACATTCACAGTCCAATGGAGGTAGATAAATCCACAGACTTCCTCAGCAGGAAGAGTGAGCACAGTTCACACGGTACCCTGAGGTGTATCCCAAACTCCATTCATAATTGTAGTCCGAGAATGCAAGCTGCATTTTGTATAGTGATAGCTAAGTTTTGTCACATCCACTCATAAAATTCTGCCCACTTGATAATTTTGCTGGACTGGTTTAAAATGGTTACAGTTCTGGGGATAGCACAGATACTGGTTCAGCAGTAACTCCTGGCACTAGTTGTGTGAGCTAACAGCAGTAACTAGTTGAGCTGTGATTTTATTCACCACGAACTCATGGAGGAAGAGCTGTCAATCAGAGATGATGAATGACCCTTAGCAGCATAGAGGGATTGGGTTTGTTTGAGATTCATAAGTGTTTTGTGTCACAGGCTCCTTTGGGAGTGCCTTAGCCTGTTTTGGGGGTGCTATAACAGAGTGCTGGAAAGCAAGAAATCAATAAAGAACTGATGTTTACTTGGTTCATGATGCAGCATCCTGGTAAGTCTGCTTCAGACCTCAGTATGTTATTGACATCGTATGCCAGTAGACAAGAGAACAAGAAAGTGAGAGCCAAAGAGATAGATGGGATCAAATTCACATCTGTGACCCACTGTCACAGGAACTAATTCACTCCCATGATATCAATGGGAGCCGTGTACAGGACAGAGCCACAATGGCCTGTTCACTAGTGATTAAGTTTTTAACACCTAAGTTTTGGGGAACACATTCAAACCACGTAAAGTAGTCTGACAGAGTCTATGAATCCTAGATCAAAAGCAAGTTTCAAGCTTGGTAGAGTATCATATACATATGTGACATATACATAATTACAACAGTTAGGAGGCTGAGATGAGACGATTTTGAGTGCAAGCTCAGCATGAGCAACATAGTAAAGATGTTGGGGGGAAGGAGAAGAAAGAAAGAGAGCAGAGAGAGTGTGTGTCTTAGGGATTCATTGCTGTGAAGAGACATCAAGACTACAGAAACTCTTATAAGGACAATATTTAATTGGGGCTGGCTAACAGGTTCAGAGGTTCAGTTCATTATCATCAAGGTGGGAGCATGGAAGCATCCAGGCAGGCATGGTGCAGGAGGAGCTGAGAGTTCTACATCTTCATCTGAAGGCTGCTAGGAGAAGACTGGCTTCCAAGGTTTTAAAGCCTACACCCACAGTGGCACACCTATACCAACAAGGCCACACTTCTAAGTAGTGCCACTCCCTGGTCCAAGCATATTCAATGGTGGGGGGGAGGGGGAAAGAGAGAGAAAGAGAGGGATGGAGGGAAGGAGAGAGAATGAGTTTGATGCTGTATCATGGGCTATCTGTTTCCTTCATTTAAACTCATTTAACCCTTGACATTGTAGCATGATATTCTCACCTATAAACTTCACACTCTAGATTTATGTAATCGAGTTGAAAAAATTCACACAAATGACATCATGATTTCAGTAAGTTGATGATTTTTGGAAGAACATATTCAAAGCTATCCTGGATATCATGTGGCCAAAGGGCTGCCACTTGAACATGCCTAAAGGAAAAGGAGATGGTTTAAATAGTTTCCCTGAGTTACCCAGGCAAAACAAACTACAAAGGGAGTTGAATCAAAGAGTTTAAATGGTGTTAAGTCTAAACCTTAAAGCCATTATTCTAAATGAAAGTGGCCAGACACAAAAGGTCGCAGATTGTATGATTCCATTTTTATTAAATATCCAAAGTAAGAAAATCTATAGAGACAGAAAGCATATTAGTAATTGCCAGTAGCTTGCAGTAGAGAGACACAGGAAGGGATTGTTTAATGAGCCCGAAATGTCCTTTGGGGCCATGAAAATACCTGAGAGTAAACAGACCAAGCTGAAAGCTTCATAGCCCTGTAACTGTACTATCCCCCTCCGATCTGTGCACCTTACAGTGGTTCATTTTACATTGTGTAAAGTTTACCTCCTTTTAAAAGTTCATAAGTCAATGAAAAAGATTGTTTATAGAAGAATTAGGTGATCTGAGAGAGGCCAAAATAGGAAAACAGAAAGGATTCTTCAGCCCTGAGACTACATAGAGTGATGTGGGTGGAGTTCTCGGGGCTGAGGATATACTCAAGGTATGCTTGCTTTGGGGGGAGTGGGTGTTGTGAGCAGCCTTGAGGAGGGAATACTGAGTTAGTGGAAAGGAAACTTCCCTAGCCCTTTACAAGCTGGTAAAATAGATGAGTGGAGAGAGTGGTCTATGTGAGCTGGTGCTGTTACCAGAAAACTGACTTGAATGCTCATATGGTTTTGGACATTATAGAAATAATCAGGTTGGCAAGATAGCTCAGTCTCCAAGCCTAACTATCTGAGACAGATCATAGAGACTCATAGTAGAGGGAGAGAACTTATTCCCCCAAATTATACTCTGACGTTGACACACATGCCATATCATGTGCACACCCACCCACATACATATACACGAATGCACATGCAATAATTATTTTAAAGACAAAAATAACATATAAAAGAATGTGACTTAAATGAATATACTAAAGAACAAAGAATTGGTCACAGGGTAAATGTCTATTGTTCATCCTTCAGGGTGGTTTCAGCAACAGCATATGGTTTCAGCAACATAGCCAATTAAGCCCACCCACATCAGGAGGATGTTGGTCTTGCTTTTAAAGACATTATATTATGCAGTGAGACACTGTGGATTCTCCCCAACAGAGATAGTTTTCCACTCAGAGTGTCACCTCTTCATCAGGTTCCCATTCCAACTACCCCAACTCTGGACCCCCTGAGGATGCTAACTGATGATGCTGAAGTGGCTGCCTGGCAGAATGAGGGTCTCCCTGCTGACCGCATGTCCATGGAGAACGCCACCATCCTCATCAACTGTGAACGCTGGCCTCTCATGGTCGACCCTCAACTGCAAGGCATTAAATGGATCAAGAACAAATATGGAGAAGAACTCCGGGTCACCCAGATTGGCCAAAAGGGGTAAGTGGCTGGTCACACAAGATGCCACTGTTGCCTTTTGTATAAGAAGAAAACATTGTGTGGAGCAAACCTAAGCTCTGGTGGGTTATTTTTCCTCTTCTGAACTCTCCATCAGGTAACCATCCTGATTTCTTGCAGGTTTCTTTCCTTCTCAGTTTAAGAAGTATTGAAGCAAGAGTCTTTGGTACCAGTTCTGTGCTCTTTCTCATTAGAAATCATGCACTGTCAATAGGATGAACTATAATTCATAATTTATTATACATTTCATAGGAAGAGAAAAATTCAAAGGTCCAACAAAGAGAAATGGTCACTGTTTAAGAAAGCAGAAACACTGTTACCCTGACCATTGTATAAGGGGTACATATATCAAATTATTACTCTATACCTCACAACTACTACATGCCAGTTAAAAGGATGCTGTACCTTCTCATCTTATCTGGACATACATTGTCACCATCTCTGGTGTTCATCGCTTTGACAGTTATTGGTTATCAAATAGATAGTTTCATAATCACCTAGGAGTTAAGTCTCTGGGATGCTTGTTGGGAATTGTATGGTCTAGGTTAGCTTCCAGCCCTTGATTGGGTTAATTGAAGCGGGAAGACTCCCTCCCTAAAATGGGTGGCACTATTCCCTAGGCTTGGCTCCCAAATATGTAAAAAAGAGAAAGCTTCTGTGGTAGTTTGAATGAGAATGTCCCCCACAGGCTCATAGGGAGTGGCACTATCAGGAAGTGTGGCTTTGTGGGAGTGGGTGTGGCCTTGTTGATGGAAGGGTGTCACTAAGGGTGGACTTTGGGCTTTAAGAAGCTCAAACCAGGTCCGTTGTCATTTATTCTTCCTGCTGCCTGCCTATCCAGATGTAGAACTTTCAGTTACCTCTACAGCACCATGTGTGTCTGTATAAAGGACAACATTTAATTAGGGCCGGCTTACAGGTTCGAAGTGTCAATCCATTATCATGAAGGCTAGAGCGTGGCAGCATCCAGGCAGGCATGGCATGTGAGGAACTAAAAGTTCTACATCTTGATCAGAAGGCAAACAGGAGAAGACTGACTTCCCCCACAGTGACACACTTCCTCCAACAAAGCCACACTTACTCCAACAACGCCACTCCTCCTAATAGTGTTACTCCATGGGCCAAGCATATTCAAACCACCACACTTCCCATCATGATAACAACGGACTAAACCTCTGATCTCCAAGCCGGCAAAAATTAAATGCTTTCCTTTATAAAAGCTGCTGTCTCTTCACAGCAATATCGTTGACTAAGACACTAGCTGAGCATGAATAGTCTAGTCCCTCTCATTTAAGGCTATGAATGCAACTTAAGCAGCTGCCTCAAGTTCCTCCCTCCAGACTTCCCCTGATGGACTGTACCGCTGTGCCAAAATAGACATTTTTCTCCTTAAGACAGATAAGTCCTGTTGGCACATTAAAGGAAGACCAGCAGAAGTCAGGACCTGCTCTTGAGGGAGGAGGGCAACCTGGTCACTGGATTAGGTTTACTCTGTTTGGCCTGGTTCATGGGCTCTTGAGTTTTGCTGCCAGCTTGCCCCAACCCCACCTACAACATGACTCTTCTCATGGTGTTAGACATGCACCAGCAGGCTCATCTTGACATCAGTGGAGGCCATCTGACTGACACCTGTCACTCCACGTTCACTGCATCAGAGAACACAAAGCATGAGGGCCATAAGTGGACAAAAGGACCTGACTGGCAAAAACAATTGTCAGGAGGAAGTGAGTAAACCAGACTATCATGTGGCCTTAGGGGAAAGGTCACAGAAGGGAAGCCCTTGCCCACAAAAGGGACTGACAGTGATAGACTGTCGTCACAAGGTAAGGTTGTGTTTTTGAAAATTAAAAATGGCCAGAGCAAAGCTGGCTTTTTGCCCCCAGAGTGGCTGCGAAATGCTTCCATACTCTGAGGAACTGATGGGAAGAAACTGAGTTCTGGCAGCAGCTCCAGGAAGGGATTAGCCTAGAAGAGTGTCCATAAAGGAAGAGGGCCAGAAGAACAGTGACAGCTCAGGAACCATCTGGAACCCCAGTACCGAGGGACATGATTCCTCTTCTTATGGCCTTCACTCACACATAAGCATGCACAGCATACAAGTCATACAAACAAGTTTTAAAAAAAATAAATAGAATATATTTCCTAGGACTCTCAAAGTGAAACTTAAAAACAGCTTTTTGTGGGTTAACTGGAGGCAGTATACCAGCTTGTACTGTGAGCTAAAGGGATACACCATGTGCCATTTTAGAGTTTTCATAAAAGAGATAAAAATCTGTTCTTAAGTATAATAAATGTCTTATTTTACATGTGTAAAAAAATTACTTTGGAAGAATATTCAGTGCCTTGGGGAAATGTTTATATTTTATATATAACAAACTAGGTTATAAAGCAAAAGCGCCACATGAATCCAATAACCCAAAAACTAAAATTGAAAATGTAATGTGGTCAGCTCTTTATACCTACAGGTTGCACAGAGAGCCAACCCTGTGTCCGAAATACTTGGGAACAATTGTGTCTGTACTAAGCACATGCAGGCACACCACCCCCATTGTTAATCCTATGCAACCACCACTACATTTCACTGAATCAAATATTATAAATTAAAATATATGGAAGGATGGCTGCAGAGTATATGCACACATGACACCATTTCATGTAAGCATGTAGTTGAACCATTTAATCCTATCCCTGTCTAGCTTATGAATGAATGGCACTCAGACTATGGTTATTTTATTTGTCTTTGACAATTACTGGGGGGGGGGGTAGCCCCTAGTCTGCATTTCTAACTGCTGGCCTGCCTACCTCCCCAGCAGTGTACCCAAAACACTTGCTGTTTCTCCTGGCCATGTGCCTATATCTCCTCTCATGGCTTCCTTCTCTTCCTCCTCTTTCTCCTCCTCTCTCTCTCTCTCTCTCTCTCTCTCTCTCTCTCTCTCTTTCTCTCTCTCTTTCTCTCTCTCTTTCTCTCTCTCTCTTTCTCTCTCTCTCTCTTTCTCTCTCTCTCTTTCTTTCTCTCTCTCTCTCCTCTCTCTCCTCTCTCTCTCCTCTCTCTCATTCTCCTTCTCTTTGTCTCTTTCCTTTTCTCTCTCTCCTTCCCACTCTCTGAAACCCCTAACCATATAACTCCAAGACCACCTACCTCTAATCTCTCCAGAAATTGGCTATAGCCATTTTAGCCATTTTTATTTAACCAGTAGTTTTAAATTGAACACTTGCTGGGTTGGTTTCCTATGGGGCCCCAAGCCAACCCCCCCACCCAGTACTAAAGTACCCGCCAAATAAGCAGATGTCTACAGTAAACACTGAATTGTAAATAACAGACAGAGGGGTTATGGTTAATTTTCATATTCCTTTATATTTTGTCATATCTACTCCTAAAATTTAAAAAAAAGCATAAATGTCATTTTAAGTAGAGAAAAACATAGCAGCTGAAGACATTTCTGGAAGCTACGCCTCCCTGCCCAGCGCTACACTTCCCTCCGAGGCGCAGTGGGCTTGTTGGGTTGCCTCAGATCCACGCATTGGTATGGACTCACACTGTCTAACTTGCTCCTCAGCTGCCTTCAGACCATAGAGCGTGCCCTGGAAGCCGGAGATGTGGTACTGATTGAGAACCTTGAGGAGTCCATTGATCCTGTCCTGGGACCGCTGCTTGGGAGAGAAGTCATTAAGAAAGGACGGTGAGACTTGGCTGCACAGCTGCCCTGTGCTCAGAGTGGGTCCACTGCCCTGGTTAGAGCTATGGAGAGCTCACTTCTAGAACCTTTTCCTCTGGGCTCAGGTCAAGGAGTTCACTGCAGCTGGCCTGCCTTCCTCTCCTCTAACAGCAGGGCATGTCATTGCCCTTGGATTCTAGAAGCCTGCAACTCCTTGCCCTGTTTCTAATGGCAGACCCAACCCCATCTCTAGAGACAGCATTAACCCTTACAATTTCCTTCCACCAGACCCCACCCCTCAGATACACACACACAGAGAGACACACACAAACACAAGCACACACACGCACACACACATGCCTGCATGCAACCATTCTATCATATGGAAGACCAGGCTTCTAGTACATGGATTTCTGGAGGGAAATCATGTCCACGGCTTAGCAAGAGCCTTACTGGTTGCAGAGTCCCCAAGTTACCCTTCTATGCTTCAAACTAAACCTGATTCTGTGTTTAGTTATTTTCACCCATCAAAGACATTTCCTTTCTAGCCCAGAAAAGGGAAGCCCTCTAGCATGCCTAGGAAGATCTTCCTGCCAAGTGCAAGCAGATGCCCCTTCTGCCATATTCTGTACTGCCATCTGCTGGGACATTTTCATAGCAGTCTATACTGACAGTGGGAACAACTCTGCCTAAAGTTTCACACTATAAAATGAAGCATGAGACAAAACTTACTCTTTCCAACCTGCTCCCGACATTAAGGGAAAGAAGGATCCTAGGTAGTTCTTAGACATAATTAGGAAAAAAATCCATGAGAATATGATAATACCATTGACTGTGCTCCTATTTAAAAACAAAATCTAAAATTCTACCTGAAGTCACCCCTCCTTCATCTGATCCTTTGTGTTCCAGATTCATCAAGATTGGAGACAAGGAGTGTGAATTCAATCCCAGGTTCCGGCTCATCCTTCACACCAAGCTGGCCAACCCTCACTACCAGCCTGAGCTGCAGGCTCAGGCCACCCTGATCAACTTCACGGTGACCAGGGATGGTCTGGAGGACCAGCTGCTGGCTGCTGTGGTCAGCATGGAGAGGCCAGACCTGGAGCAGCTGAAGGTGTGTCAGAGATTCACTGAGGGAGGGAGGGAGGGAGGGAGGGAGGGAGGGAGGTACTCTGCACTGAGTCCTGCAGTGTGGCCACTGGGGGAACAGGAGTGGGCAAGTTTCTCCTGGAATCAGCAGAGTGGGTTCCTCAAGACACTGGATGAGTTCCGAACCCTATGTAGTCACCTGGGAATACCCAGTTGGGAAAGGAAGAATGCTTAGCTGAAGAGCAGAAGCGGGAAGCTGGGAGAGGTCACATTCCTGTCCCCAAGAGCAGGGCCTGGCTTGGGACTCTGATATGAGAATGTCTGATCTCATTACTCATGTAACAGAAACAGGGTCATCTTTGCTGGGGTTGTCTTAGCCAGTTTAAGGCACATGTCAGGCAGTATAAAGGGCAAGCAACTGGGTCCTATCACTTCTAAAGGCTGGGAGCTAGAGACCATGTTGCTGGTTCCTTATGAGACTTGGTTTTTTTGGCTTGCTGGCAGATGCCTGCTCACATAACCTCTTGTACATGTATAGAGCTAGGAGCCCCTCTCTTACATTTCTTCTAGGAACATTAATCCCATCTAGCAAGGGCTCCCCTCCATGACACCTGAGTACTTTCCTCACAGTCAATGACTTAGCATACAAATCCTTTGTGGGAGCAGAGTTCAGTCCATCCCATGAGCGTGCTTTGCTTTCTTTCTTTAGATGTGATTAGATAATACAGCCCAAAAGATCCGCACTCAACAACCTTCCACAGCACATGTGAGATTGAGTCCAAGGCTTCCTAGAACTCTCCCCAGACCATCGAATACTATTTAAGACACACTCTGGAGCCCAAGTTCACAACAAACAAGATTATAGTGTAAAGTCCCAACAGAGCCCAAGGAAAACCATACAGCTATCTACAGAGCTTACAGCGAAGTAGAGGATAACACAGGAAGGAGAAATAAAGTGGGAGAAATAATGTCATTTTAGCTACTAATAAGAATTTTCAGGAAATGAAAGTAAGTAATATAGAAAGCTACAGGGCCAAGCTGGCCTCAAACTCATCATTATCTTGTGTGTGTGTGTGTGTGTGTGTGTGTGTGTGTGTGTGTGTGTGTATGCATTCATGCAAAAGTTACAGTTTAAGGGAACTAATTTAAGTAGTAGTCATCAGAAAGCTTCTATTTGGTATTGGCCTTTGAGCTAATACCTAAGTAATTTGAAAGCCTCTAGGTACAGTGTTCCCAAAAGGAAATAGCCAGTCCTACCCTCAGGCTGGACTAACATCTGTGTTTTTAAGAGAATGAACAGGGGTTGGAGTGATGGCTCAGCAGTTAACTATGCTTCTTCTCTTGTAAAGGATCCAAGATCTGTCTTGTGAGACAGCTCATAACCATCTATGACGCCAGTCCCAGGAGATTTGACAGTTTCTAGCCTCTTTAGTCACCTTCATACATGTGTATATATAGACCATATACACATAATAAGTAACATACATAATTAATAAGACAGACAGAGGGGAACATGGCTAAAAGCTCTAATATGTAAGTTGTTTTTGATTTTGACTGGGATCAAAAGGCTTCACAGGTCATAGATGCCAGGGCTATGTGGAGTTAACTCCCATCTGCCAGTGAATAAAGAAAGAGTGCTCAGTGCTTTAGGATGCCCAGCCTAACCATCACAAAGCAAAGAGGACCTGAGAGTTGCCAGGATTCCAAACCTACCCTGGCCACAGGTGAGGACCTTGTTAGAACTGCACGAGCCAGATGAGTTTGTCTTTTAAGTATTTCTTTACCATTCACCTAATGCAAGCAGAGCAGGAGACAGAACTCTTTGGAGGATGAAGCCGTTACTCTACTCTCTGCTCACAGGTTCTTTTTAGTGACCTCAGCACTGTATTAAGCATAGCACAGCACTCCTAAGTGTAAGGACCAGGAGCCACAGATTACTGGCATGGAAAGAACATAAGCCAGCCCATGATCTCCATTCTAAACCTGTGGGGAGTTGTATCCTGGAGCCCCTCAGATACCAAACTGCTGATGGTCCAGTCTCTTATGTAGAAAATCTGCTTGCGTAGCACATGCTTGTATCCTCTCACATGCTTCCAATCACCTCTAGATCACTTCTAACACCCACTACGTTGCAAATGTTAAACCCATCACTCAAAGGCTGCTGTTTATAGAACAATGACATAAATAGATCTAGGCATGTTCAACTCAGCTGAAACTTTAACCATGGTTTGAGGCTAAACCACTTGCATGTTCACTCCCAGAATCTCGGCAGCCAGCCACTCAGCCACAGCTGGGATCCCACTCTACTCACCTGCTCACTTCTGCTCAGGGTCAAAAGCATTCTGCTGTTGTACCCTTGGTACACTGTCTCTGCAGGGAGAGACTTCGCCCCTTCCAACACTTATTTATTCAAGCCTGTCCTAGAGTACGCTGCTGTGGCATCTCTATCTAACTCCTCCTTGCTTGATGTTTTACAGTCAGATCTCACAAAGCAGCAGAACGGGTTCAAAATCACCCTCAAAACCTTAGAGGACAATCTGCTATCTCGCCTCTCTTCAGCCTCGGGGAACTTCCTGGGAGAAACCGCCTTGGTGGAGAACCTGGAGGTCACCAAGCAGACTGCCGCAGATGTGGAGGAAAAGGTACACGATTCTGGAGGTCCTAAAGGCCCAGGCCAGATGCGCCTTTCTCTCCCTCTTCCTCAGATCTCAGAACCTGAATCTGGCTTCTGTTTCCATCTTCCCAAGTTTCTTCTAAAAAGTCCACAAACATGTGGGCAGTGCTACTCAGATATTTTGGGTTGTCACAAAGACATCAAGTTGGGAGGTAAACATGTTGAAAGTGATACAGAGGAAATTAGAGGAGAAAAAATGGGGGTAGATATGATCAAGTTTATTATATACATGTATAAAATTCTCAAGAATAAAGAAAAATATAAATATTTAATGGTGTTTTAAAAATCCAGGCATGATCCTGGAGTGACCTCTGCCCATCCTAGATTACAGAGCTACTACATTCTAGAAAAGGCTTTTGATGTTCATACTTCAGTCTGAGTAGGCTCTGCTTTTTCAGCAGGGAATGGTGCCCACAGAGAACGCCTAAGTTTGTAGAATCATCCCATAGCTGCATAAATTGAACAATTCAGATGTGATTGTGTCCTAAGACAATCCTCTGGGATGACAAAAAGATCTCAAAGTCTGATTTTAATGAGAAAACCTTAGTACCACCACAGGAAACTCAGCTCTCAGCAATATCATCCTGGCAAATAGTTGCAGGGCACATCTTCCTTTCTTCAGAGCATGTTGGGAAGGCTGTTTCCACATGGAGACGAGAAAATGACTTGATGAGAAAGAGGACTCAACTCTTCACCCTTCCCACCAAAACCCCAGCCATGTGCGGGCCCTTCTGCGTTTCCTCCCTGCCCACATCAGACCAGTTCTGAGAATCTCTACAGTGGGGACCAGGAGCAACATGTCTCTGAATGAGTGTGCTAACTGCCTGCTTCCTAAGATTCCTCCAAACAGGAAAGGCTTGGTTCAACGTAGGGCCAAAATAAGAAAAGAAAGAAAAGCCTTGTATGTAGGAGACCCTGTTTTCAGTCCTCCACACCACTAAGATGTTAAAAGCAGAACAAGTGATAAATCACCATCAACCAGGTCTGAGCTAAGAAATAACCGTGATGACATTGAAAAGTCCAACCTGGCTGAGTGGATGCTCTGTGACAAAGGTTCACTGTCCATTATCTTGGCAGCTATGTCTCATGAAAGCCTGAAAGTATAGAAAGTCCAGAGCTCTGGTCTAGAGAGACTCAGATCACACAGAGGGGGTAGGTCAGAGGGTGGAGCCAGCCTTGCTAATCTCTCCTGTCTCATCATTCTTCCTTACGTCATCATCAATGAACCATTGCCTGCCTCATGCCATACAGAGCTTTCTCATCTATATTGTCCCTCATTTTAGAGGCTCTTTTTTTTTCCTTCTCATCTAGCTAATATATATTTAGTTGGCAGCTGCCATATTCCAAATCCCATGACAGCATGGAGCTACATGCAGCATGCATGGATTATAAGGGATGGAGGGCTTCTGAGGCGAGGCCTTAAATTCACAGCAGTGATGGGAAATGCTTAATACAATGGGGCTGGTGAGATCGTATAACTCGGGATAGATGAAAAGCTTGTCTAGGGAAAAATTAAGAATCAGCTGCCAAAGTCATAAGGCATAGGGGGCAAACATAAGGCTGCAACTGGTCCATGGGTTCACATGAGCAACTGGGAGAGAGATGCAGATAATTAGAGACTAGGAACAGGGAGAAATGAGGGTAACTTATTTCTGACTATCTCTATAAAGCCATGGGGGGCTTAGCAATCGGTGATATGTTCTGATAAGTGTATCACTTGGAGGATATCAGAGGCTCATAGCGTATCACTTGGAGGATATTGGAGGGTCATTGAGCATTGAGTATCACTTGGAGGATATCAGAGGGTCATTGCATATCACTTGGAGGATATCAGAGGCTCATTGCATATCACTTGGAGGATATCGGAGGGTCATTGAGTATCACTTGGAGGATATCAGAGGGTCATTGCGTATCACTTGGAGGATATCAGAGGCTCATTGCGTATCACTTGGAGGATATCAGAGGGTCATTGCGTATCACTTGGAGGATATCAGAGGCTCATTGTGTAGACACTTCTAGTTAGACTGTATGGAACTCCATTCTGTCCTTGTGACTATATTTTAGGGAATCCAGGAGTTAATCTTATCTGCTACAAGTGAGGGAGTAGTGTTGAGATATGATGTTGGGAGAGAGGTGAAAATTTATAATATTTATGGAAAATTAGAACAAGAGTTGACTAGAGGCATAGAGATTAATGAGCAGTGCTAAGAAGTTGAGGGGCATTGAAAACTAAATCTGTAATGACACTGACTGAATATTATGTGATTTTTAATGCTCTTCTGAGATTCAGCTACTGAACTTAACCAATTTATTTTTATTAGCATCATTGACATATGGTAGTTGGATGTTTCTTAGACTTTCTTATTAATTAGTATTTTCATCTCAAGCATTACTGTTTGTGTATTCTTCAACCTTTCATCCCCCTCCTAGTGAGTTTGAAACAGATCACAAATTCTGGTAGACTCTAGGCTATAGGATGTCAAATCCATTTGTGTAGGGGTGTCTCTTATTTAATCCCTGTCATGTTACTCACCCACCGGTTCCTGCTTCAAGCAACCACCGATCCAATCTCTGCTTCTGTGTCATCCATTTTCCAAGTTGGTAAAAACACAAAGTGTTTGGGTTCCTATGCCTGGCTTATTTTACTTAACACAGTTCCTTCCAGTTTCACCTATTTTACCAATATCAGAACTACTAGCCTCCTTTTAGCTGAATAGTAATCCATTATCACATTTCCTTCATTTATTCATGTGTCAATGAACATCTTGTTTAGTTCTATGACTTAACTATCATGAACTATAAATATTGTTTGTAGTAAACTATCTCCTGACACATGGAGTTTGTCCTTTAGATATGTGTCTAGTGGTAGATCAGAGATGAATTGTGCTGATTGTTTAGCTTTTATATTTTGTTTTTTGCTCTTTTCTATGTTGGTTATAGTAATTTTAAAAATATTTATCTATTTTTATGTGCATGAAAGTTTGTATGTATATAGTGCACTACTTAGGTTCCTAGTGTGTGCAGAACCCAGAAAACAGTATAAGATCCTCTGGAACTAGAATTATAAATACTTGTAAACTACCACATAGATGCTAGGGATTAAACCAATGTCCCCTGCAAGAACTTCAAGTATCTATAGTACTTTACATTCCCATCAACTGTACATAAGCATTCTCCTTCTATACCCCTACAAAATGTTCATCATTTTTAACTTTAAAAAAATTTATTGACATTAAGAAAACAAACCATTTTCTTGAATATTTTTATGTTTTTTTCTTTGTTTATAAGAATTTCATATATGTATACAATAAAACATGATCATTAGTGGTAATTTGAACAAGAATGGCCCCCATAGGCTCATCTATTTTAATGCATAGTCACCAGGCAGTGGTATTATTTGAAAGGATTATACGGATCATGAAGTGTGGACTTTTTGAAGGAAATATGTCGCTGAGGCTTCAAAGGCCCACACCAGCTGCCTACTCACTCTTGATCAAGTTGCAACTCTCAGCTACTGCTCCAATATCTGCATGCATACCCCCATGCTCTCGACCATGATGATAATGGTCTAAACCTCTGAAACTGTAAGGAAAACTGTAAGGAACTGGAAAGGAAACTGTAAGCCCCCAGTAAAATTCTTTCTTTCAAGCGTTGCCTTGGTCATGGTGTCTCTTTACAATATGACAGTGACTAAGGCACATATTTACCCCATTATTTCCCCTTAAACTTCTCCAGAATCTTCCTATTCCATAAAATCCCTTCCAGCTTCATTTCTTTTCATGTTTTGATAACCAATATGTCCAGATAGAGCTGTCCATATGCTCATGAACATGGATCTGTCTACTGGAACATGGGTAACCTAGCAATGGCTACATCTTCAATACAGAATGATTCTCCCTCCCAAGAAACCATCCACTGCCAATAGCTACTCAGTAAGTGGGTGGAGCCTGGAGATCATCTACTCCATCCATGCTGAGATCATGATGGTTTGATATTCTGTAGCTTCTGTGAAGGTAATGAGAGTTACTGTGAATTAATGATTCTAATAGTTATGTCATGTCCAGAAGATAGTGACTCACAATACTCCCTTCCATCCTCTGACACTTGCCTTCTTTCTGCTTCCCCTTCTGTGATGTTCCCAGAACCATGAGTGGGGCAGGTAATATAGATGTCTTGTTTAGAGCTGAGACTCCATATCTTCTTCTCTGCAGTTTGACCATCTTTATTTCTTTCAATTGATTCTTTATTCACTGAAAAAAAAAAAAAAACTTCTCTGTCGGATAGTGTTGGGTGGCACATGCCTTTAATCCCAGTACTTGGGAGGCAGAGGCAGGCAGATTTCTGAGTTCAAGACCAGCCTGGTCTACAAAGTGAGTTCCAGGACAGCCAGGGCTATACAGAGAATCCCTGCCTTGAAAAACCAATTAAGGAAGAGGAGGAGGAGGAGGAGGAGGAGGAGGAAGAGGCAGAAGAGGAGGAGGAGGAGGAGGAGGAGGAAAAGAAGAAGAAGAAGAAGAAGAAGAAGAAGAAGAAGAAGAAGAAGAAGAAGAAGAAGAAGAAGAAGAAGAAGAAGAAGAAGAAGAAGAAGAAGAAGAAGAAGCTTCTCTAGCCAAGATTGAGAGCAGCCCACTGTGGGCATAAAAGTAATTATTTAGAAGGTATTTTAATATTACAGCCATTCAGCAAAATAACAACATCAAGGTTTTACCCTTTGACCTTCCTGGAGATGGGTTTTGACTAGGATTAAATTAAAAAGTATAAATATACTTCTAGAGAGCAGGCCTCCCATCCAATCAGGAGATAAGTATAACGGTCATGCCACAACTGCATGAGTGGGAATATCTCACCTGGCAGGTGCAACATCAAACACTAAGCAAGATCACTGGTGTTTTCTCCCCCAAACAACCATGTAGTACTTTGCAGTTCTATAACAGCTAGCCGGCAGGGACAACTTTCCCGTTAGGTTTGAGACTGATATTTTTATGTCCTTGCAGTCAGTGTATGCTCTCTTCAGCAGTAGGATCTTGCACAATAGTTGTGGTGAGTAACAAGGGCAATGGTCATAGCCTGTATTGTTTGAAAAAAACCACAGGGAACTCTTGGAACAAATAACTTGGAGGGAGGTATCTCAGGCCCCATGTCTTCTGGGGCCAACATGATTCACCTATGCAGAGTAATTCCATCCCAACTCTCTTTGTTTTTTAAGTTTTATTTTGAAATGAGTATCCTAACTGCTCTGTTTACATATGGCCCTTTCATGCATCCATAGTTTGAGCTAATAGCAATTCAAACTAAAGTGGGATCATCCTTTCTCTTTATTAATTTTCTTCTTTCTTTGATGATATGGAAGATGCCACTCTATTCTATTTTAACCTTTTTTTGCTTATATATCATATGTATTTCATTGTAGATGTGACTTTAATATATATGTTTCAATGAGGTATAAAATTAAGCAATATATCTAGCATCTTCCAAAACAATTTTAGAGTACTTTAATTTTAATCATTTCCTTGTTATTGTTTCATAATGTATCCTGTGGTTGGTTAATGCTGTTAAGAGTCTGCTTTCAATCTAATTACCATTCTTTTATAGGTACTTTATACTTTCTGATGGTTTTTAATATTCTAATGTCATCATCGATGTTCTAAAATTTCACTGTATGATAAAGATACATCCTTATTTATCATAAGAGAGATATACTTCTTTCAAATAAAAGCTCTGATATTTTGCTAATTTTGGAAATTATTAGCTTTGGACATTCATTACCTCCCCTTCATTTTCTTTATTCTTTACATGTTCCTGTTAAACTTAAATTCTCTCATCCTACCTGCCAGTTCTTATACAACTTTCCATCCTTGTATCTTTCTGAGCTCATTTTAATCAGTCTTCAGATCTTCCAGTTTCCTTATTCTATTTTCAATTCTACTATTTATCTCATTCACTATTGCATCTAAATAACTGTGTTATTTTCGGGCATTCTTCTCAGTTCCTTTTCAGGTAAGCCAGCTCCTTTTTTTTGAATACCTTTGTTGGAGGCTTTCTGGTATATCTACTGTTCTAAGTATGACTCATTTAATGGTTGTTTTAGGGTTGTTCTTAGTGTACTGGTCTTTGTGAAGTATGTTTTTTAGGGAAGGAGGTTGTTTTAGAAGAGAAAAGTTCTTTGATTTTGAGACAAGGTCTAACTCTGTGACCCAGGCTGGCCCTGACCTTGTGATTTTCCTGCCTTAGTCTCCCAAGTGCTAGATGGAAGAAATCTTCTACTTTTCTCCTTTGGTAATGATTCTATCTGAGGTACTTCCTGTCGCTGTGATGAAACACCATGACCCAAGGTATCATGTAAAAGGAAAGCATTTAATTTGGAAGTCACAATTCCAGAGTATTTGAGCCCATGACAATCATGGCAGGTAGCATAGTAGTGGGCAGGCAGCAGACAGGCATGGTGCTGCAACAGTAGCTGAGAACTTAGACCTCAATCCACAAGCACAAAGCAGAGATACATGAACTTTTGAAAGCTCGAAACCACCCCCAATGTGACACATCTCCTCCAACTAGACTGGCATCTTATTCTCAAATGTCCCACCAAGGAGGAACCAAGAATTCCAACAGATGAGCCTATGGAAGCCATTCTCATTCAAACCACATTTCCCTTCCCAGAACCCAAAGCTTATGGCCATGTCATAATGTAAAATGTATTCAAAAAGCCCCCAGAGTCATTCACAGTTTTAAAGTCCAAAGTCCAAATTTTCTTCTGAGACTCACAGCAATCTTTCCACTGTAATCCCTATAAAATCAAAAAGCAAATTACATACTTCCATTATAAAATATATATTAACATTCCAAAACAGAGGAAAGAGGACATGGTGAGCAAATACTGTATCAAAGATGGAAATCCAGCAGGAGCAAACTCCAAATCCTGTAATTCTATGTCAACTGCCAATGGCTTTTATGCCTCTTCCCTTTCACCTTTGCTGTCTATAACATACTTCTCTCTTCTCTCGATCCACTTTTGTCTGCAGCTGTCCTTGGCAGGTATCCCACAGCTCTGGCATCTTCTATATCCTGACATTCCCAGTATAATTCACTTTTACAGATTCACACTATGGGTACTCTTGGTCTCCATGTAGGGACTTACAGACTATTCATTTGGCCTCTGCAGCTTTCTTTAACCACAGGAGACGATTCTACAACTCCTTTACTCTTGTATCACTCATGACTCTAAAGCCAGAAGTACATGACTGATGCAGCCAAGTTCTGCTGCTTGCATGGGATGGAACCTGGCCCCTCCCTTGATTTACATTTGCATACTCTTTGACTTATTGACGAATATGCTTTCCTTTTTGTAATTGCAGGATGAGTTGGGTCTTGAAATGATAGCACCACTCCCTTTATTCCATTTCACATTGGGCCTCTCCTTATCTTTACAGAACAAGCATTGGCCCTAACAATAAATTTCCTGATGCTCTCTTTCCTTTAAAAATTACCATTTTATATTTTCTTCCATTCTTGCTCTTGTTCATTGTAAATCTTCATGAGTGGTTACTAATATATAAGTGACAGAATCAATATTAGGCTGTCTCGAAATCTCTGCCAATGAAATTTGTCCCATATCTTCAATTTAGTCTTAAGCAGATTCTTAGTATAAGGGTAAAAAGGAGCCAGACTCTTTGCCAAATTATCACAAGAATGGTCTCTAGCCTAGTTGCTAGTATTGTCTTCCTTTGAGATCTCTTGAGCATGGCCTTCATAGTGGACACTGCCCTCAGCACTACTGTCTTCCATGCTCCTATTAAAATGGCCCATTAAGTCCTATTTACAGTGTTCAACCACTTTCCTAGTCCAAAGTTCCATTGTCTTCCATATTCCTCCAAAACTCATCATGCTCAGGTCTGCCACAGCAATAGCCCTTTTCCTGGTACCAATTTCTGTCTTAGTTACATTTCTTCTACTGTGATAAATTACCATGACCAAGGTAACTTATAGAATAAAGCATTTAATTTGGCACCCACAGTTTCAGAGGGTTAGAGTCCACATGGTAGGGAACACTAAGCAAGCTACTAGGTATGGTGTTGGAGCAGTAGGCAAGAGCTTAGATCTTTTTCCATAAGCACAAGGAAGAGTTAGCTAACTAAGAACAGCATGGGCCTTGGAAAACTCAAAGCGCATGCCTAAGGGCACACCTCCCGCGGCAAGACCACACCTCCTAATCCTTCTCAAATAGTTCCACCAACTGGAGATCAAATATTCAAACATGAGGTATAGGAGCTCATTCCATAATTTCCAACTGTAAATTATAATCATTTGATCTGAGAACATGCTGTTTCCTGATGTTCTCTCTAATTCCTAATATTTTAATTCTATGTTGAAATCTAAAGACAAAAAAAGAGTTGAAGTCCATGGGTAAAGATACAATCTTACAGAAATATACAGTCTGAATACTTAACTCTCTTAATACTTGTGACTTGAACACTTCTGAAAACAAAATATTCCACTGAAATAATTTCCTTATGACTTAGTATATAGCTATTCCATTTAAATTAAGAAAAGGGCTAAGTTTGTAGCTCAATGATGAGATACTTTTTTGGTATGTACAGGTCTCTGGAATCAACCCTTATTATCACGTGCATGCATGTATGCACATGCACACACACACACACACACACACACACACACACACACACATATATATATATATATATATATATATAAACATACACATACCCTCACAAGAATGAAAATTATGGTATGCCTCCTTCTCAGACTTCTACTACTTTTGACTTTCGAGTGATATGTATCTCTTAGTTTTCCAAGAAATCATCCCATTAGACATGGTGCTTAGAATTTTCCATACTTCCCAACTAGAGGAGCTGACACACTCACTGTCAGGCAAAACTGGGATTGTATAATCTTCATTTACACTTGAGTTCTACTAAGGAATATCACAGTGATGTTTTTTTCTTTTAGCTTCTGTCCACCCCAGTTCTCTGAACTCCATATGCAGACAGGTATCTAGTCATATGAAATGTTGAAATGCTTCCCTAAAGTCCTGATTGGTTTAAACAATGATCTGTGTTTCCAGGTCCAAGAAGCCAAATTGACAGAAGTAAAAATTAATGAGGCCCGAGAGCACTATAGGCCGGCAGCTGCCCGGGCATCTCTGCTCTACTTCATCATGAATGATCTCAGCAAGATCCATCCAATGTATCAGTTCTCCCTCAAGGTAAATTTCACTTGGACTTTCCCCCATAATCATAATATATCAAAATAAGACAATCAAACAAGGGCACCATGAGAACTTACCCATCTTCTTCATTAATGATGGCAGATCTTCAAGATTTAAGCCAGAGAAGCAGCTACATTGATTTTAGACTTATGTGACAGTCCTCACTTCTTTGATTTCATCTTATATAATTTAACCATAACAAAAGAGGATGTTGCTACAAATATTGGCCTCATTTTTTCAGTAAACAGATCGAATAACCATGAGTGCTGGATAATGCATAGCAAAGGGTACCAAGAAACAAAGGAAGTGTAAGAAGTTTTTCTCTCCCCAAAGAGCTTAAAAGATAATGGAGAAGATCCAAAATGTATATTGTTTTTATTGATGAAAGACCAACTCTAGCAATTAAGAGAGGCCAGCATTAAATTACTTTTCTTATTATCCTAATATTCCCAAAGCTACTACTTAGGGCTGTTGAAATACCCATAAAACTAAAGTTCTTAGCACATTTTAAGTGCTGACTAAACTTATTGTACTCATGAAAAAATAAAGACCTATAAATTTTTGGGACTCGATGAAAATACATCTTATCCCCTAGTGCATTCATCAAAAGACCATAATTAAAGAGGCATTAAGATGTCGTGGGTGGGGGAGTTCTGAACAACATCATTGGTTTGAACCAATAAGCAAAAAGATTGTATACACACATACACAAGAGGGAGGGGGCATTTTCCTTACACTGGAACCTGAATGCACACAGAAGGCATACCTCAGTTCTATAAAATAGTTCCCATTTAATCAACAGTGGAAGTCAAGGTCAGCATGTAGGGTTGGTAATGTAGGCTTCCAATCCCTGGGGCTCATTTAATCGGAGATGACCTGTCACTGTTTCCCAGCATCTTTCTTACGGCCTCAATACTCTGAATCATGGAGGTACTCAGTTTATGGTATTTTGTAGTTTTAAAAATAAATTTAGTCTCATATTTATACCATAGTAACATGTAAAAGAATTACAAGATAGTAAAAAGCCAGCATAAAAATGAGCATAAGCGAACTACAGGGTGATGTCTTTTAGTTCAAGAGTAGTTGAAATTCACTATCAATATCAGAACCTGCCCCAATGATGCTTTCTGAAAACAAAAGATCATGTGAAAGCTGTGAATATGTCTTCAAAGGGTTGTTCTTTTATGGTGATAGCAGTCAGATGCAGAAGGTGCTGAAGCATGACCTCCAAAAAATGAAGAAGTCGTGCCTGTAATGCCAATCTTGAGGTATGGTACTGAGGCACAAGGATCATAAGTTCAAGACCAGTTTAGTATATTGAATTGGTCTAAGAAGAAAGGAAGAAAGAGAGAGAGAGAGAGAGAGAGAGAGAGAGAGAGAATATGAAAGGGAAAGAAGGGAGGGAGAAAAAGAATGAAAGAAAGAAAAAAGAAACAAACAAACAGTGGAAAAAATATTTTGGATCCTGATGTTGTTGTTACGAATGCCAAGGAAAGGACTGCTAAAGGTGAGCAAGCAGACTGCAGAAGCAACACAGCTTCTGGGAGAGATCCCCTTTTCAGGCTCCAGAAATCCAGGCACCTTCCCTGGCAGAGAAGAGGTGGCCGCCTAGGAGGGCTTTGACCTCCACCCCCAGAGCAGGTGAGGGAGCCATCTTGTCTCACAGGTCCCTCTGAGACCAGTCTATGCTGATCAGCTCCCAGACTGCAGAGGGTGAGCAAGCAGACAGCAAAGCTACAGAGCTTCTGGGACAGACCACCATTTCAGGCTCCAGACATCCGGGCACCTTCCCCATCAGAAGAGAGGTGACCACCTGGGAGGGCTCCGACCTCCTGAGCAGGTGTGTCTTGGGTCCCTCAGAGACTAGTCTGTGCAGGTGAGTGCACAGACTGCAGAGGCAACCCATCTTTTGGGACAGGCCCTGTTTCGGGCCTTCATCTTCAGCCAGGAGCCAGGTCTGAATGCCAGACCTCTGTGCACCTTCCCTGCAAGAGGAGAGCTTGCCTGAAGAGAGTACTCTGACCACTGAGACTCAGAAGAGAGCTGGACTCCAGGACACCTGACAAAGGCTAACAGAAACACAGGAGGAACCGGCTGCAGCCAGAGACAACTATAACAACTAACACCAGAGATTACCAGATGGCAAAAGGCAAACTTAAGAATCTTACCAACAGAAACCAAGGCCATTCACCATCATCAGAACCCAGCACTCCCACCTTAGCCAGTCCTGGATACCCCAACACACCCGAAAAGCAAGATTCGGATTCAAAATCATATGCTGGTAGAAGACTTTAAGAAGGGTATTAATAACTCAAAGAAATACAGGAGAACACTGCTAAACAGGTAGAAGTCCTTAAAGAATCAAAGGAAAAGACTGCTAAACAGGTAGAGTCCTTAAAGAGGAAACACAAAACTCCCTTAAAGAATTACAGGAAAACACAACCAAACAGGTGATGGAATTGAACAAAATATCCAAGACCTAAAAAGGGATGTGGAAACAATAAAGAAAACCCAGAGGAAGACAACTCTGGAGATAGACACCCTAGGAAAGAAATCAGGAACCATAGATGTGAGCATCAGCAACAGAATACAAGAGATGGAAGAGAGAATCTCAGGTGCAGAAAATTCCATAGAGAACATGGGCACAACAATCAAAGAAAATGCAAAATGCAAAAACATCCTAACTAAAAAAAATATAGGAAATCCAGGACACGATGAGAAGACCAAACCTATGGATAATAAGGGTAAATGAGAATGAAGATTCTCAACTTAGGGGGACAGCAAATATCTTCAACAAAATTATAGAAGAAAACTTCCCAAACCTAAAGAAAGAGATGCCCATGAACATACAAGAAGCCTACAGAACTCCAAATAGACTGGATCAGAAAAGAAATTCCCCCCAACACATAATAATCAGAACAAGAAATGCACTAAATAAAGACAGAATAGTAAAAGGAGTAAGGAAAAAAGATCAAGTAACATATAAAGTCAGGCCTATTAGAATTACACCAGACTTCTCACCAGAGACTATGAAAGCCAGAAGATCCTGGACAGATATTATGGAGACCCTAAGAGAACACAAATGCCAGCCCAGGCTACTAAACCCAGCAATACTCTCAATTACCATAAATGGAGAAATCAAAATATTCCATGACAAAACCAAATTCAAACAGTATCTTTCCACGAATCCAGCCCTTCAAAGGATAATAAAGGGAAAACACCAACAAAAGGACAGAAACTACACCCTAGAAAAAGCAAGAAAGTAATCCTTCAACAAACCGAAAAGGAGGCAGACAAGAACAGAATACCAACTTTAACAACAACAAAAAAACAGGAAGCAAAAATTACTTTTCTTTAATTTCTCTTAACATCAATGGACTCAATTCCCCAATAAAAAGACATAGACTAATAGACTGGCTACACAAACAGGACCCAACATTCTGCTGCTTGCAGGAAACCCAACTCAGGGAAAAAGACAGACACTGCCGCAGAGTGAAAGGCTGGAAAACAATTTTCCATTCAAATGGTCTGAAGAAACAAGCTGGAGTAGCCATTCCAATATTGAATAAAATTGACTTTCAAACCAAAGATATCAAAAAAGACCAGGAGAGAAACTTCATACTCATCAAAGGTAAAATCTACCAAGATGAACTCTAAATTCTGAATATCTGTGCTCAAAATGCAAGAGCAGCCACATTCATTAAAGAAACTTTAGTAAAGCTCAAAACACATATTGCACCTCACACAATAATAGTGGGAGACTTCAATGTGCCACTCTCACCAATGGACAGATCCTGGAAACAGAAACTAAACAGACACACATGGACACTAACAGAAGTTATGAAACAAATGGATTTAATAGATATCTACAGAACATTTTATCCTACAACAAAAGGATATACCTTATTCTCAGCACTACATGGTACCTCCTCCAAAATTGACCATATAATCAGTCACACAACAGGCTTCAACAAATACAAAAATATTGAAATTATACCATGCATCCTATCAGATCACCATGGACTAAGGGTGATCTTCAATAACAGCATAAATAATAGAAATCCAGCATTCACATGGAAACTGAACAACACTCTACTCAGTGATACCTTGATCAAGGAAGAAATAAAGAAAGAAATTCAAAACATTTTAGAGTTTAATGAAAATGAAGCCACAACATACCCAATCTTATGGGACAAAATGAAGACAGTCATAAGAGGAAAACTTATAGCCCTGCATGCCTCCAAAAAGAAACTAGAGAGAACATACACTAGCACCCTGACAGCACACCTAGAAGCTCTAGAACTAAAGGAAGCAAATTGACCCAAGAAGAGTAGACGGCAGGAAATAATCAAACTCTGGGCTGAAATCAACCAAGAGGAAACAAAAAGAACTACTCAAAGAATCAACCAAACCAGGAGCTGGTTCTTTGAGAAAATCAACGAGATAGATAATCCCTTAGCCAGATTAACTAGAGGGCACAGGGACAGTATTCTAATTAACAAAATCAGATATGAAAAAAGAGACATAACAACAGAACCTGAGGAAATCCAAAATATCACCAGATACTACTACAAAAGGCTATGGTCAACAAAACTAGAAAACCTGGATGAAATGGACAACTTCCTAGACAGAAACCAGGTACCAAAGTTAAATCAGGATCAGATTAACAATCTTAATAGTCCATTTCCCCTAAAGAAATAGAAGTAGTCATCAATAGTCTCCCAACCAAAAAAAGCCCAGGACCAGATGGGTTTAGTGCAGAGTTCTATCAGACCTTCAAAGAAGACCTAATTCCAACTCTCCTCAAACTATTCCACAAAATACAAACAGAAGGTACTCTACCCAACTCATTCTATGAAGCCAAAATTACTTTGATACCTAAACCACACAAAGATCCAACAAAGAAAGAGAACATCTGACCAATTTCTTTTATGAATATCGATGCAAAAATACTCAATAAAATCCTCACAAACCAAATCCAAGAACACATCCATCATGACCAAGTAGACTTCATCCCAGGGAATCAGAGATGGTTTAATATAGGGAAATCCATCAACTTAATTCACTATAAAAACAAACTCAAAGACAAAACCCACATGATCATCTCCTTAGATGCTGAGAAAACATTTGACAAAATCCAACACCCATTCATGATAAAAGTCTTGGAAAGATCAGGAATTGAAGGCCCTTACCTAAACATAATAAAAGCAATATACAGCAAACCAGTAGCCAAAATCAAACTAAATGGAGAGAAACTCAAAGCAATCCCACTAAAATCAGGGACTAGACAAGGCTGCCCCTTTCTCCCTACCTATTTAATATAGTACTTGAAGTCCTAGCCAGAGCAATTCGACAACAAAAGGAGATCAAGGGAATACAAATTGGAAAGGAAGAAGTCGAAATATCACTATTTGCAGATGATATGGTAGTATATATAAGTGACTCTAAAAATTCCACCAGAGAACAACTAAACTTGATAAACAGCTTCAGTGCAGTAGCTGGATAAAAAATTAACTCAAACAAATCAGTAGCCTTTTTCTACACAAAAGATAAACAGGCTGGGAAAGAAATTAGGGAAACAACACCCTTCACAATAGTCAAAACTAATATAAAATACCTTGGTGTGACTTTAATGAAGGAAGAGAAAGATCTGTATGACAAGAACTTCAAAGAAATTAAAGAAGATCTCAAAAGATAGAAAGATCTCCCATTTCATGGATTGGCAGGATTAATATAGTCAAAATGGCTATCGTGCAGAAATAAATCTACAGATTCAATGCAATCCCCATCAAAATTCCAACTCAATTCTTCACTGAGTTAGAAAGGGCAATTGGCAAACTCATCTGGAATAATAAAAACCTAGGATAGCAAAAGCTATTCTCAACAATAAAAGAACCTCTGAAGGAATCACCATGCCGGACATTAAGCTGTACTACAGAGCTATTGTGTAAAAACTGCATGGTACTGGTACAGGGACAGACCGGTAGATCAATGGAATAGAATTGAAGACCCAAAAATGAATCCACACACCTATGGTCACTTGATCTTTGACAGGGGAGCTAAAACCATCCAGTGGAAAAGAGACAGCATTTTCAACAAATAGTTCTGGCACAACTGGCAGTTATCATGTAGAGGAAGGCAAATTGATACATTCTTATCTCCTTGTACAAAGCTCAAGTATAAGTGGATCAAAGACCTTCACATAAAACCAGAGACACTGAAATTTATAGAGGAAAAAGTGGGGAAAAGCCTCTAAGATATGGGCACTGGGGAAAAATTCCTAAACAGAACAGCAATGGCTTGTGCTGTAAAATCAAGAATTGACAAATGGGACCTCATGAAATTGCAAAGCTTCTGTAAGGCAAAACATATTGTCAATAAGACAAAAAGGCCACCAACAAATTGGGAAAAGATTTATACCAATCCTAAATCTGGTAGGGGACTAATATCCAATATATAAAAAGAGCTCAAGAAGCTGGACTCCAGAAATTCAAATAACCCCATTAAAAAATGGGGTACAGAGCTAAACAAAGAATTCTCAACTGAGGAATACCAAAAGGCAGAGAAGCACCTGAAAAAATGTTCAACATCCTTAATCATCAGAGAAATGCAAATCAAAACAACCTTGAGATTCCACCTCACTCCAGTCAGAATGGCTAAGATCAAAAACTCAGATGACAGCAGATGCTGGTGAGGATGTGGAGAAAGAGGAACACTCCTCCATTGCTGGTGGGATTGCAAGCTGGTACAACTGCTCTGGAAATCAGTCTGGCTGTTCCTCAGAAAATTCTACATAGTACTACTGGAAGATCCAGCAATACCTCTCCTGGGCACATACCCAGAAGATGTTCCAACTGGTAATAAGGACACATGCTCCACTATGTTCACAGCAGCCTTATTTATAATAGCCAGAAGCTGGAAAGAACCCAGATTTCCCTCAAAAGAGGAATGGATACAGAAAATGTGGTACATTTACACAATGGAGTACTACTCAGCTATTTAAAACAATGAATTTATGAAATTCTTAGGCAAATGGATATATCTGGAGGATATCATCCTTAGTGAGGTAACCCAATCACAAAAGAATTCACTTGATATGCACTTACTGATAAGTGGATATTAGCCCAGAAACTTAGAATACCCAAGATACAATTTGCAAAACACAAGAAAAATCAAGAAGAAGGAAGACCAGCGTGTGGATACTTCATTCCTCCTTAGAATAAGGAACAAAACCCATGGAAGGAGTTACAGAGACAAAGTTTGGAGCTAAGTGGAAAGGATGGACCATCCAGAGACTACCCCACCCGGGGATCCATCCCATAATCAGCCACCAAACCACCACTAGTGCATATGCCAGCAAGATTTTCTTCAAAGGACCCTGATATAGCTATCTCAAATGAGGCTATGCCAGTGCCTGGCAAATTTAGAAGTGGATGCTCACAGTCATCTATAGGATGCGACACAGGGCCCACAATGGAGGAGCTAGGGAAATTACCCAAGGAGCTGAAGGGGTCTGCAACCCTTTAGGTAGAACAACAATATGAACTAACCAGTACCCTCAGAGCTCGTGTCTCTAGTTGCATATGTAGCAGAAGATGGCCTAGTCAGCCATCATTGGGAAGACAGGCCCCTTGGTCTTGCAATCTTTATATGCCCCAATACAGGGGAATGCCAGGGCCAAGAAGTGGGAGTTGGTGGGTAGGGGAGTGGGGGGGGGGCTATNAGAAAATATATCTAATAAAAAAAAAAGGCTTCTTGGTCATGCAAACTTTATATGCCCCAGTACAGGGGAACTCCAGGGCCAACATGTGGGAGTGGGTGGTTAGGTGAGCAGGGCTGGGAATGGGGGAGGGTTTAGGGGACTTTCAGGATAACATTTGAAATGTAAATGAAGAAAGTATCTAATAAAAATTGGGGAAAAAAGATAAAAAAAAAAAAGAATGCCAAGGACAGTTGTTCACAGACTGATGTGATCTTTGAAAACAGATTTAAATGTGTAATAATTTAAAGTAACTGTGATAAGATCTAAAACAGCAGAAAGTTAAAAGAGGAGAAAAGGGGTCTCCATGGGCACTGTATGTAAATGGTGTGTACAGATCCACATGCAGGCAAAAAAATCTTACACATAAAAATTTAAATAAATAAATCTTTTAAAATAATTACAATTATAATAAAGAAACTTGAGCCTAGCTCTTAGTCCTAGCAGATAGGGCCGAGACTCCATATGTACCAGGCTCCAAGAAGCACTTGTAAGTAAGTGTAGGTGACTTTTAGGCCCTGGTCTTGAGCCCCTTTACATTTTTCCTAACAATTTTCAGGCATTGGTGGGTCACAATCCTCCACTCTGTGTTTTCCAGTGCCTATAGTAACACCAAGGGTGGGATTCTGGGAAATATGAGCACCAGAGCCAACCCTACTTCCAGAATGCACATATTATTTTCTCAGAAGTAGAAAGAATTTGTTTAAATACTAATATGTTAGAAACTTGATTTTTGACCATAAAAGTTTCAAAACAACTGATGAGCATCTTCAAGGGTAGCTAAAGTCAGGGAAAAAAACCTCTGTGAGGGAGAGCCCTTCTAGGGAAGCTGTCAGGCCCAGCCCCAGAGACACTGACACATCAAAAGGGGGATGTACTAGCAGCTACCATATGGACAGTGTAAAATAAATGCTAAATGTAGCCATGACTTACATTTTCTCTGAGTACTTTCCGGGATTCTAAATCACCTTACTTAAATTCAGTATCTTGAGGTTCTAAGAAACAGCAGTAATGGCAAGGAGAAGGTGAGCTATCCTGACCCTCTTCCTACCTGCTCTGCAAGTGGAAGCTTCCCATGTTGCTCCCTCTGACCCTAGGGGACATTATCAGCCTCTAACGAGCTATTACTTTATTTAAATATTTAAATTCTATCAAGGGGAGTTAACTACAATGGGGTGGGTTAAGCAATGGCACAAGACTGGCTGAGATCATCAGCAATTGAAGAAAGCCCCTAGGACTTTGTTAACAGGAAAAGCCTTGGCACTGTGAGACAGAAATGTATACTCTCACCGTTCCTAAATGAAGAACACCGAGACTCAAACCTTACATGGCTTCCACTGAGGCTCAAATACTTGATGTTATAGAGACTGAAAGGTCTTTATTTTATTTCTTGTAACCACAAAAGGAAAATGGGGAAACTAATAGACATCTGCAGAACTAAGGATTAAATGAATTTATATATTGGTTTTTATTTCCTTTCATTATTTGTTCTATCCATCTTACTCTTAAAATATAGTATCCCAAATATTTATTTTTATGAGAAATCACTAAGTTTCAAATGATAGAATATTGGTCACTTGTAAGCTTAGATTTTTTCAAACTGTCTTTAGTAAGGGTTCTCAAACTCTTCAATCCCACCACTTCTAGCCTACCATCCAAGAATAGGAGAGAGGAGATCATAAATAGGACAAAGGAATGTGGACCTGTTTAGAAGTAGTTATTTGGGGGCAATTCCAATCTCTGTTGTCAGGATATAGGCAGTCCAGTTCAGTAGTATCAGGTTACTAACAGACCAATTCAAAAGTGTCACCAAACATGAATCAGCAGCAGTGGTCAAATCAACACAAGTCAGCAGGAGTGATCAGAATCAGATGGAGTGCCAGGAGCAGTTCTCTGCCATGCCTCTCTCAATTGACGTGAAGATCAGAGTAGACATGAGACCACGCAAGCATTGCACAACTAGGAATCCAAGTGTTCCATCACTGTCTGTTGGGTCCTGCTTATACTCTCTCCAAACATCACGTGTCCTCTCACAGGTCTGCTTCATCAAAAGATCACATGAGTCTGCATCACGTGACACCAACAGGAATTTCCACTTCAGTCACATCATTGTTATTTCATACCATGCCCTGTTTGTAGCTCAGAGATGGAATTTAAAGGAGGCTGTGTTCCTTTCACTGCAAGAAAAGGCAGTGAGATTAAAAGATATTCAAAAGGACTTAAGAGAACGAGTGCGAGAAGCTACTAGAAACAAACAAGTGGCATCTGAGATTCTTGTTGAGAGGGGAAAGTCAGAAAATAGAATCGTTCTCACTACCTACTAATGTGCCAAGATCAGTTTTAGAAAGGGAAGTTGGTGAGAACATGGTCTCTATGCCATAAGAATTTTGTCATCTATTAAATAACATCACTAACTCAAATAGTCATTCTTGGCTGTATTATCATCTTTGTGTTTAGGTAGTTATCGGATTAAAAAATTACTAGATCAAACCCTTCAGCTATAGCACATTTGTTTTTCATTGATTTCACTAATCAACACTCAACACACGCATTTATTAAGACCATTTTGCGTTGCTAACAACCTCCGAGCCATCTCTGCAGTCCCTAATAGCACTGGGTAAGTTATAAAGATGAGCTTATTTTTGACTCATAGTTCTTGGTCCAAGTTCCAGAGGCTATAATAGTGACAGTCTGTCTGTTGGCAGAGTCTGGAAGTTGCATAGGACATCATTTGGTAGAAGTCAGGGATGATACCTCTATGCCCTATTTGCTGATGACCTCACCTCTGAAAGACCCCATTCTCTGAATGTCATAGTCAAACTAAGTTTCCATCCTCTTAAATGCTCAGAGTAAGGATCAAATTCCAATATGAGCTTTGGGAAAGACAAACTAAGAGCTAATAACATGTCTGGTGCCCTCAGGAGAGGTGTCAAATCTCCTCAGACTGGAGACTGGAGTTACAGTTGTGAACAACAATATGGGTGCTGGGGATCAAACCTGGGTCCCCTGGAAAGATCGTGCAGTGCTCTTAACCTCTGAGCCACCTCTCCAGTCCCCGATAGCACCTCTGAGCCACCTCTCCAGTCCCCGATAGCACCTCTGAGCCACCTCTCCAGTCCCCGAGAGCACCTCTGAGCCACCTCTCCAGGCCCCGAGAGCACCTCTGAGCCACCTCTCCAGTCCCTGAGAGCACAGCTTCTTGCTAGTGTCCCCTCTTAGCAGGAAGTGCCAGGAAAAGCTTTCAATGAGTAACTAGAAAATTGTAATATTCTCCATAGGGAAGAGGCGTTTATAAATCTCCTATGCTTCATCTTCTCTCCACAGGCCTTCAGCATCGTCTTCCAGAAAGCTGTGGAGAAGGCAGCTCCCAGTGAAAGCGTCAAAGAGCGAGTGACTAATCTAATAGACAGCATAACCTTCTCAGTGTATCAGTATACCACGCGTGGCCTCTTTGAGTGTGATAAGCTGACCTACCTAGCCCAGCTAACCTTTCAGGTAAAACAAATCAAAAAATTTTTCCATGAGTAATATTTACCATCCAGTCAGCTTGCTTAAGAAATGATAGCATTTCTCAAAGGAGCTCAACCTGGTAGTCACATGCACTGACCCACCACAGTCCAACTATGGCAGGGTCACACCCTCACAACTGACCATTGTCCTACTCAGAGCAGATGTCTTTAATCAATCGTTGTACTTTCTTCCTGCTGATACTGGATAATCTGAGTTCCTCAAAATGTCCCCCCAGAAGCCACTACCAGCCAATCAAATTGGCACTGATCATACAATCAATAGATTGGTGCACCATCAATAGATTAGGCTTTCTATTGCTGTCACCATAACACACTAGGGGAGTTTTCAACAGCTTTGATTCTTGGGAACTTGAGAACTTAAGATTTTTCCAGCAGGGCGTGGTGGCGCACGCCTTTAATCCCAGCACTCGGGAGGCAGAGGCAGGTGGATTTCTGAGTTGGAGGCCAGCCTGGTCTACAGAGTGAGTTCCAGGACAGCCAGGGCTACACAGAGAAACCCTGTCTCGAAAAACCAAAAAAAAAAAAAAAAAAAAAGATTTTTCTATGTCTCTGTAACTAACATTAGGTAGAAACCTTGATCAGTCATTTAATCCCAACATCACAAAGCCTCAGAACGTCCCTTCTTTGTATGCACCTTCCTTACCACTCCGAATTGGGATTTCTCCATATACAAGTGCACAGCACAAGCTCAATGAGCCCAAAGACCCTCTTCAATGCTAAAAATCCAGTGTCCTGTCACCCATTTGTCCTGTTTGTATGTTTCAGTGTCTGAATTCATGTGTTCTTGCTAGCACACCTATACCACTCACCCTCTGTATGACGCAGATGACAGCATAACCTTCAAAGAAACCTAGATCCCACCTCTCATGTGACTCATCTCCACAGCCAAGACAAAGGCTTTCCATCCCATGCACATACCTCTCTACGTGCCTCTCAAGCCCCTGTACCTTCAATCCCCTCTCCCTGGAAAGTTCTCCCTTCCTGTTTTAAACATCCCTGTCTCTTACCTTCCTCCAAAACCCCAAGACAGAAATTTTAGTTGGATTAAATCCATTCCTTCTGGTGCCTGCTAGTCACTCCTCTACTTCAGAACTCTTTATTGATTTATATATGCACTTCTATTTTGCATATATTCATATGTCGCTTTGACACTCCCTCCAAGTCATGTCGTTTGTATGTGTCATCTGCAGGCACATACTCCATGGCACTTAGGATTGATATGTAATACTTGCTAACCAAGATATATAGTCATCCTCTGTGTGCATTTAAGCGGCTCTGGTGTTTTGGCTGAAAACAGATGCACACAGAAGAAATTTGCATGAGTATACACTTCTAATCCACCCTCTTTAAAGAGCCAAAAATTGATGGGCAAGCTCTAGAGCTCGAGGCAGCAGTAATTACACTAAGTGACAAGCCCTAAGATCTCCACCCTGCCGTGACCACAGCTGAAGAGTGTTGGTGTTGTTCTGCATTACAGATTCTCCTCGTGAACCAGGAAGTCAATGCAGCAGAGCTGGACTTCTTGCTTAGGGCTCCTGTACAGACAGGGACTCCCAGCCCAATGGAGTTCCTGTCCCACCAGGTCTGGGGAGGCATCAAGGTAAGTACCAATCCCTAGAAAAGGTCATGCTCTCCCAAAGGTTTGACTTAAATGCACGACATCAGCGTGTCTCTCTCAGAGTTGAAACACGGAGCCATTTTGTACAAAGGAGTGTTCCCTTTCTTGCACCACCATGACAATCTCATCCTATCCAAGGCTGCCAAGAAGCAACCAGTAAATGCTAGGGTGAGAGCTCTCCCTTTAGGATGGACGCAAATGAAAATTTCTGATGTTTTGTGTTTTGTTTTTTGTTTGTCAGCTAAGCTTCCTTTCCTCTACCAAGGCTTAGGGCTGGAATCTGGGTGGCTCAGATGAACCCAGGGACTCTTGTGAAGGTGCTCTATATCTCTTCCTGAAGTCAGGCCAATGCTGGAGCTCTGTTAGGCATTAGTCTATTAGTCTGAACTGAAACTCTAAGCAAGAGGATCCTTCCTGACCTGGGACTCTTAGAGCTTAAGAGTAGTTCGTGTATATTGGATTTGTTGGGATACACTACTTGTCCTTTCAGCCTCTTGTCCATTTGAGAAATGGGTCTTGTTTGTTCCCAGTTAACATGAGAATGTGAAACACAGGTCTTACCATTTAGAAATAGCAAATCCAGGATGCAAGTCCATGTTAGGCAGATTAGTCTAGTTAAGATTTTGTGAATGTTGAAAAGATCAAAAGCTAGAAAGTCCTTTCAGTAGGGACTGAATCCACACTTGGAGACAGACCTAATATCTACCAGAAAATGAGGAATGATTGACTCCTACATCCAGAGAGTCCACACCTGCACTCTATGGAGTCAGCTCCCCAGTACAGACCCAATGGGCACACGTGAAATAGCACATTTGTAAGATGAATCCTGTTTATGATCTCCCATATTTGTTCTCACGGTGTACAAATGTTTAATGGCACACAATAGTGACTATTTTGCTGGACTTGGAAATCCTGACCCAAGTGTCTGATGCCTTTTTGAAAAGTCTGATCTGAATGAATCCATGTGCAGAACAAGAGCAACTATGAAGATGAGTTAGTCATTGGATTCAGATGTGTGTGTGTGTGTGTGTGTGTGTGCATGAATATAAGTATGAGTATGATTGTGTGTATGAGCGGCATGTGTTGGGTACAGGGGAAGCACTCTGGCATGTTACCTAACTCTTGGATCCCTTGTTTCCTTATATGTAATATAGTCATCATAACATCTTCCACAAAGTAAACATTCAGGAGTTAGAATCTGCTGATAGTTGTGGTGTTTGCTTCATAGGCTGCTGTTGTCAAGAACTATAAGCCAAGTTTTCTAAAAGGACAGAAGTGTACAGTTGTGGAGCCTGGAAATCTGAAATGACAATATAGGCAGAACCAGGCTGTCTCCAAATCCCCTTGGCAGAACTTGTCTTTGTATCTTCCAGTTTCTGGGAGCCTGTGACATTCCTCAGTTAGGGCCCTATAGGCTCAGGTTCCACCTGCACAGTCTGCCCAAAGCTGTCTTCCTTCTGAGTGTCTCTTTCATTCTTATAAAGGCACCAGTTACAGTAGACCTGGGCCTACCCGAATAAAACCATTTAAATTGAACACACCTACAAAGACCATATTAATTTTTAAATTTAATTTTATTGAAAGACAAACAATGCTAGAGGATAATTCTTCAGTATATCTTTTGATAAACACAATTCAAAATAATCCTGATTATCAATTTCACCAATATAGGGGACATGCATGCTATGGCCAATGGGAGTGTACCTATTAGGATCTGTCCACAGGGGGAAAAAGTGTTCAGGCACTGTTTTCTTTCTCTGTATTCTTCCCCACTATGCCCTCCACAACAAAAGTGAAGAAGAAACGATTCACAGGCTTCTACCTTACACAGCTCAACTCACTCACACTAGTATACAGACTCTTTCCTTCCCTCCTTTCACAGAGTGCACTGGTGGAATGACTTAGCTTCACTCTGGCTTTTTGTTTTGTTTTGTTTTGTTTTGTTTTTGTGAACTGAGCTCATCTGGTTGTTTAAAGACTTTTGCAAATGAGCAAAGCTCGCTCTCTCTCTCTCTCTCTCTCTCTCTCTCTCTCTCTCTCTCTCTGAGTTTGTTGTGTGAAACAGCAGCTCCAGATCCATCGAACTGGAGCACAGCCTGGGATGTGCACAGGTGAGGCACAGAACAATATGTGGTACGCATCATGGAGGCTTTTGATGAATGCTTTAAAAGTGTTCCCTTGGATTGTAGCCTAAAGAAACAAACTGAGTATAATTGAATAAGAGATGATAAACAACAACAACAGCATTTGAAAGGATTCTATCTAATGAGGAAGGTTGCTTGCCTTGCTTCCTTCCCTAGAAGAACTAATAAGTAGGCAATGAATGACATTTCTGTGATAAAATCCTGCTTTTATTGTTATCCTTTGTAAGGATGTTTTCAGTCCCCCTCAAAGGCTGAACTTTCAGGTAATGGGCATGTTCTGTTCTTCATTAGAAAATCTCATCTGTACTGAATTTCTTTGTTTGCCTTTGAAAAGGCCCCTCACTGCCACTCTGGTTGTCAATTTAGCACTGTTGTATTTTGCTGCACAGTCCAAAGTAATTAGGTTAATTAGTCATTTCCATTTAGCTTATTAGAAGGCTAGAAATCCCTTTTCCTCATTTGAGAGATTAAATGTTGCAATTGTGTTTACCAAAGTGCTTCAAGGATGTGGTTTCAGACCCAGTCCTGGCAGCTGGGAGCTCTGGTCATGATCTCTGTTTTGTGGTCACTATAAGGGTAATTGGACAGCAAAGGGTTAATGATGCTGCAAGCTGGTGGAGGCAGGGGGGGGGGCAGGGAACCTGGAAGGAGATGAGAGTCAGATCCTCAGCACAGAGAGAAATAATGACAGCAGGTGCAGCTTTGCCCAGCCCAACCCAGCCCAGCCCTCTTGCTGGTCCTGCAGACATCCCACTTTCTTAAACACTTCCCAAAAGCTGCCTGTGCCCAAGTATGTTCTTGCCCACAGAGAACTCACAGTCTTATGGGAATTAGAGATGAGTAGTATAGAAATTGAAATCCAATAGCTGTCAAGGCTCCATGGAAGAAATTTTTATGGTCTTCAAAGCTTTGTGTCTATGCTAGAATATAAGCTATGGCACATGATCACCTGGCCTCATTTTTTGGCATGAACAAACCTAAGCCCAAGTAAATGTCATATCCAGTGGTCTGTAAATGGTGGTACTAGGACTGAACTCTGTCTCCCCGCCCCTCATTCACCTTTCCTCAAAGCACCCCACATCACTTGTCATGGAAGAAGGTGTTTTTCATGCTCTGTGGTTAGGTTAGAATTAGTAATCCACAGAGCCCAAGGAAGAGGATGTGTGTTCATCACCACAGAAGAGCACAGGCACAGCCAGCCCTTCCACAGCCCTCCTTTGTCTTCATTCTCAGTAAGGATTCTCAGCTGCCCTTGTGCTTCTGGTGGTCCCATCTCACCCTCAAGGTTTTGGCTCACTTTATCCCTCCCATAAGATGCTTTCTCATTCCTTCTGCCTCTGTGCCTCCCTAAAAGAATCCTCCATGCCTTCCAAGACTTCCTTCATCTCCTTTTTCCTTAAAAATTTAAGGTACTTGAAGGCACATACCTATTTTTTTTTCATTATTGTATTCTGATGTTCTTGGAATATAGTAGGAACCTGATAAATGTTGAAAGAATATATGAACGAATAAATGAATGCATGCATGAATTAATTAATTAACTGAAATGGATGGATTTGAATGATAATTTTTGAGCTTTTTAACGTTTGTTGCATTCTATGGGTGTTTTAGACCCTCCATCTACTGTTGGAGAAATAAAATATAAAGGGAGAGTAGAAGCAGTGCACATCACTGTCAAAAAGACATTGTCTGGTGTCAAATCCCCACTGAATTCACTTGCTTTTTGTCACTACAATGAAATACCTAACAGCACAACTTATGGTATCAATAATAATTTTGGTTCATGATGGTAAAGGACTCAGTCCATCAGGATAGGGAAAGTGTGAGGGACAGCTCAATTTACAGTGTGGTAGACCAGAAAGCAGAACGCAAAACCAAAGGTGGTCAGGGATAATATACTCATAAATATCCACTCCCAGTGACCTTCCTCCAGCTAGCCCCCCCCCTCAAGTTTCCAAAATAATGCTACAAGCTGGGGATTAAGTATTAAAAACAAATGCTATATTTAAGCCATAACGCCCACCCAATATTTTAATATCAAGACTAGTGATATCATAGACACATTAAGAAGATATAGTAAGATGTACTACTCTCTTCTCTCCCTGAAATAGACTGTCTATAGCACATCCCTTACCTCAGTGGTCAGGGATCTTAACAGAAGGGGCAGAAAGATCTTAAGGGCCAGGGGAAATGGTGGGCAACGGCAAATAGTGTTTTCTAGACACCTCAGGTCAGCTGTGCATAGGAACTCACAGTGACTGTGGCAGCATGCACAAGGCCTATGTTAGCTCAGCCAGACAAAGCCCCAGCACAGACAGAAGGAGGTGGGAGTTAGTTCCTTGAGGATTTATTACCATTTGATAGCTGCTAGGAGAAGATGCAATTTTCTTTATGGATGTGACTTTTGGTACGTAACCCGCACTCTAGGACAGTTATTATACCCAAGAGTATATGGAAAATATGATCTCAATTTGGGGGTAGGGGAAGAGAAAGCGATAAAACAAAATTGGGTGGGTAGGAAGATGGAGATGGATCTGGGAGATGCTGGGGAAAGGGGATAAGTGTGATCAAAGTAATTTATACTACTTTGAGAATGAGGTTTTCTAGAAGGAAAGGGGGAGCTTCCAAGTAGTGCAAAAATGGCTGGAAATCCAGGAATGAAGACTACCCTGGGAGTCCCTTTCATAGGAGCTTTGACTGGGCCACAGTAAGGGCACCTATGCACGAGCAGAAGTTACATGGTACAGGTTCCCTCCAGCTTCAGAGGAAGCAAAGCAGTGCCCCAGCTTACTTCCTATCCTTCCCAAACAGGAGGAGGAGGAGGAGGAGGAAGGGATAAGACACAAGCCATCAGGAATCAAACATCTAGGAACCGAGTGATTGTTTATTGGAAACTTAAGCTCTATGGATAGCTCTAAGTGCTCTGCGGAAAGGTGCGGGAACATCATGAGCTAAATTAGAGGATGTGCTGTGTTTGCCGACTTTGAACTGGACTTTGTAAGAGCCTTAGCAAATAGTTAGCATGACCAGCACAAGAAAGGGAAAGAGTCTATGTGAGTGGCGAAGAGGCTAGAACATTAGCTGAATTGGTGGAGTCAGGCATATATCCAAGGTTGAAGCAGGAAAGCTCACCTGGGATGGGAGGGAGCAAGACCTGAAGACGTGTGGTGCCCACATTCTGTACTTCAAGTTGATCCTTACAGGCTAGCCAGCCCATGGAAATGCATCCTAGGGGGCATCTGAGGTGTAGATAGGCAGAGTGTGGTGGTACACTGAATGTGAAAACATAACGAAGAGCCTCTGACTTGGGTGTTGGGGCTCTGCAACCAGAAAACTACAGCATCTACTTCGACTCCCTTTCATAAGTAGCAGTGTGCTGCTGGCTGTGACCCAATCCAAACGTTTTATTTACAACTTCTGCCTGGTACTTGTGAGCAGTGTATTAGGGATGAGCTTGAGTACATTCTTCCACTTTCTTGGTTATTTCTAGAGGAAAATCTGAGACTCTAGACTAGCGTGCAAATGAGTCTGTGTGTCTGAGGGATGCCGCTGGCCTTTCTGCTCTCCACCTCCAATGCAGTGCAAGCCACAACTTTCTAGAAAACCTGCAGTTTAGAACAGCATTCTCTGGCATTCTCTAGGCACTCTCATCAATGGAGGAATTCTGCAATCTGGACCGAGACATTGAAGGCTCTGCCAAGAGCTGGAAAAAGTTTGTGGAGTCAGAGTGTCCCGAGAAGGAGAAGTTTCCCCAGGAGTGGAAGAACAAGACAGCCTTGCAGCGCCTCTGCATGATGAGAACCATGAGGCCTGACCGGATGACCTATGCCATGCGGTAGGGATCAGGGCACAGGCTCTGGGAAGGCATATATGCAGGACTATCTCAGGCAGAGCAGCCTGACAGAGCTGTTCTTCAAGACCATGTTTATATAGTAATGAGCACCTTTGTACTAAGACTAAAACCCATGAGACCAGTTACTTTGGGTATGCCATCTGTTGTCTTAATGTCTTAATGTCTTAATAGAAAGTGTGGGAGGAAATACTCATCAATATGAACGTTGAAAATTATGCCAGTCACATATTATATGAAGATAGATGGAGGGATCCAGCAGGCATATAGAAGTCCTATATTTAGCATCACCAAAACAAAGAAATTGAAGTAGTTATGATTCTAGTTATTTGACTTCTATTTTGACTTCTAACTTCTCTGCAAAGTTGGATGATCATCAGTGGAGTTTGTGTGAGAGGAAATGGCAAGGTAAAGGTTTGTTGAGATAAAATTATGGTACCAAGGACTTGAAGATTTTGGTTGGAAAATGGGGTTTTTTTCCAGACATATAAAAAAAAATCTCAAGTAATGACATGGATTGAGGGATGGCCATGATTTGGGTAGAGTAAAGGGTAAGAAATGAAAATCAGTTGGTGTAGGAGCTGGAGAGATGGATCAGTGGTTAAGAGCATTGATGGCTCTTCCAGAGGTCCTGAGTTCAATTTCCAGCAACCACACAGTGGCCATGACTGCCTGTAATAGAATCTGATGTCCTCTTCTAGTGTGTCTGAAGATAGCTACAATGTACTCATATACTTAAAATAAGTAAATAAATCTTTTTCATATAATAAAAAAAAATGTGTGAGGACTGTCCAGACAAATGTTGATATCACTCAGGCTAGAGTTGAGAGCCTGTGTTGAATGAATGGTTAAAATGACCAAATAGGATGAGAAATGGCACTGCTGTGCACTGTCAGTGCTGACACAGCCAGGAAACAAGTCTAAGCCAAGTCACACAAGGGGGAAGGCGGTGACTTGAAGATACCATTAGACAATAAGGAAGATGTGGCCACTGCCCAACACTGATGTCAATCTGGTACAGGAGAATAAGCCCAGCCAAGAAAGACGGCACAGGAGAGACTGTGTCTTGGGGATAGTGGAAGGGTCGGTGAGAGTCAGGAGTTGGTCAGACATCTAGTAAGCTGGAAGGACTTGTTTAACACAAAATGGGACAGGTTGGAAAAGACCACTGGAGGCAGAAGTGGAAGAGAACTCAGTGAAGAATAGGATATGAAAGAAGAGTGGGGTCTTAAACACTGTGCATGATGGCATATCACAGGGATGTGGCATAGGTCAGATTTGGCTCCCTATCACCATTCAAAGAAGTTGGTCCTTATTCTCCAGAAGTGTGAGGTGAGGTAGACCAGGTCTACAGAGGGAGGTAACAATGATCTGGGTTGAGAGTGGTCAAGAGCCAGGATCTAAGATGCATGGCTTGGAACTATCAGTATACAGACATTAAATATTAGCAAGGTGTGGACTTGGAACTACTCCTAACTCTTTAACAGTCACGCCAATGAGCTTGAACATGCCTTTTCATTTCTAGAAGCCTCTATTTTGCAAATGTTATGATTTTTTTTGGACTGATGCATATGCTTATCTCCTCCTGCAGAGATTTTGTTGAGGAGAAGTTAGGAAGCAAATACGTGATGGGAAGAGCACTTGATTTTGTAACCTCATTTGAAGAGTCAGGGCCAGCCACTCCCATGTTTTTCATCCTGTCTCCAGGGGTGGATCCACTGAAGGATGTGGAAAATCAAGGTGAGGAGAGCTTGGTTTGAAGATGAGTTTGCAGTTGTCCTGTGCCCTTTCATCCTTTGGTCTACTGTTTTTCCTTATCTACATTCAAGGTTCACTGTGTAAAACTATCTTTGCAGGCCAGACAGAAGTCAGGGTAACTGATAAAGCAAAGCCACAGAATCACGTACCACAGAGAAGATTGGGTTTCTCTTTAGCCATTCTGTTTAGCCCTGTGATTCATGTTGAACTGATATTTGTATGTAATATAAGGCATCCAATTTTGTCCTTTAGTGGATAGCTACATTGTCTCATGACAAGCTGTTGAAAAGGTTGGATTGTCTTAGAACCCTTGTCAAAGTTAAGATCATCCAAACGGGGGAAAAAGACCTCAGATGGTTCACAGATACCTAGAATTCCAGCTTAAGAGGATCTGATGCACTATTCTGGCCTCCGCAGGTACCACACTTAGGTTATGCCCGCACAGATACATATACATAAATAGAAATAACAAGAAATATTTTATTTTTAAATTAAATTGATCACAAGTGTAAGAGCTTGTTTGGAGACTATTAATTCTATTCTGTTGATCTATATATTTATGTACACTGACAGCAATAATGACTTTGGAGCCTTATGGTAAAATTTTAAGACAGGAAATGAGTCCTCTATCTTTTTCTTTACTTTAAGACTCTTGGAAGTTCTTGGAGTCTCTTGTGTTTCCACAGAACTTTCAAATCTAGCTTATCAAATTCTGCAAAAACTAAAGAAAAGTGTATTCAGATTTCAGTGGGAATGACTGTGATTCCCATGTAGGTAAATCAAGGACGTGTGGCAATCTCACCAATATGCAGTGCTTTAACATGTGAACAAGGATCATCTTTCCATGTAATTTTAAAATTTAGTTTATTTTGACAGTGTTGCATAGTTTGTAGTGCACATACCTTGCATTTGTCTTGATTCTATTGTATATAAAATTTATTTTCTTAACCATAGTCTCACTAGTAGTGAAATTTTATATATGAAATTCCATTAGAAAAGTTGCTAAACTTATCTGTTGGTTCTAGTGTTCTTATGAATGATGTGCCTAATATTTTCTAGATGTTGGATGCTGTATGCATATATACATACACATATACACACACATACACATGTGCACAGATACACACATGCACATACACACATATGCATGTCCATACACAATTTTCTAAATATAAGACTATGTCCTCCACAAGTAGAGATAATATCTTTTATAATCTTAATGTTCTTTGTTTCCTTTTTTCTTTGTTAATTGTCCTGATGAGAATTTCAGTGTGATGTTAAATAAAAGTGGCAAATTTGGGTATCTTTATCTTGTTCCTAATCTTTGGAATGTATCCATTGAGCTCTGGGCTTTTCTAAACAGGAAGGTCTAAAATTAGAAGTTGAGCCCTCTTGTCATTTTATGCCTGTTCCATGTTTCTATTTTTGCTGCAGATGTTTCAGTACTTGGTTTCTTTCCAGGCATTTGTTCACTTCATCATAGCCATATATATAATGTATGTATTAAAATGTTTAGTTCTTCTATGGTATATATCTTAACTAGGGTAAAATGTGTGTGTGTGTGTGTGTGTGTGTGTGTGTCCAGGTATGTGTCAATGTGAATGTATGTGTGAGTGTGTGAGTGCTGGTCAGAGGTCAACCTCAGGTGCCATTTATCAGGAGCCATCCATCTTGACTTTTGAGGCAAGGTCTTTGTGTTGGATGAGAATAGCCCCTACAGACTCATGTGTTTGAATACTTGATCTACATTTGGTAGGACTATTTGAGAAGGATTTGGAGGTATGGCCTAGTTGGAGGTGTGTCACTGGGGGAGGGGGACTTTGAAGCTTCAAAACATGTGTGCTATTCCCAGTGCGCTCTCTGCAATTCCGAGTATGTTCTTTACCCCTATTTATGAACCAAGATGTGAGCTCTCGGCTAATGTCCTACCTTCACTCCACTATCATAGACTCAGAGCCTCTGGGACTGTCACTCAATTAAACTCATTCTTTTACAGATTGTCTTGGTCAAGGTGTCTTATCACACAATAGAAGGAAGCTAACACGACCTGTCATTGGCCTGAAGCCTAGGCTAGCTGGCCAGTAAGCCCCAGCAGTAGGATTATCAGCATGTACCAACACACCTGTCTCTCTTATGTGGGTTCCAGGAATAGAACTCTGGTCCTCACGCTTACATAACATGCACTTAATCACCTAAGCTATCTCCCCAGCCCCAAAGCAATGCTATACTCTACAGACTTTAGATAATCCCTCTTATAAGCCAAGGCTTCCATGTTTCACCTGTGAAGCTGTGATTTTATTTTTACATAACCAAGGCCAAGTATATGTTCATTTTCCTCCATTAATATCATTAATTCTATACATTCCTGATGAATACATTCACAGTTAAGCTTGAAAATAATAAATACTCCTATCCTAGTCAATAGAAAAATCCCCCCCTGAGACAAAGGACAAAGCATGTGAGCATGGTGTTGGGGAGTGGACACATGGGCCACTGGCGTATGTAGAAGTCAGAGAACAACTCGTGGAGTGGGTGGAGTCTTTACCCACTAAGCCATCTCACTGGTCTACTTATTTAGGGTTTCTATTCCTATGTTGGAACACCATGACCAAAAGCAACTTTGGAAGGAAAAGGTCTGTTTGGCTTGCTCTCCCACATCACAGTTAATCACCAAAGGCAGTGAGCAGGAAGCTGGAGGTAGGAGCTGAAGCAGAGACTATGGAGGAATGCTGCTTGCTGGCTTGTTCTTCATGCCTTGCTTCTCCATGTGCTTCCCTAAACCATCCAGGACCAGCTGCCCAGGGGTGACACCACCTACTGTGGGATGGGCTGTCCCGTATCTGTCATCAATCAAGAAAATGCACTTCTTCTCAATAGGCCAGTCTGATGGGAGGAGCATTTTCTCAATTGAGGTTCCATCTTCCAAAATAACTCCAGCTTTCATCAATTTAACTTAAAAACTAGCCAGCACACCCACTTTCTCTACTTTCTGGTTCAATGTCATGACTTCTAGCTATCCTCAGAAGAATTTTTTTTTACAAGGAGTACAAATCATATAAAGTTCCACTTCATTTCATTTGTAAATGAAGGTTTTTTTTTTTTGGAGAGTTTCCAGTTTTTTCTGGAGTTGCAAATTCCCTTGAGAAAAGAAGTAAATATTATTTATAATTATCACTAGCTTCTTACTCATCCTGTGTATTGAAAGGTGTTTTCTTTTTACTCTAAAAGGCATTCTCACTAGAAATATTAGCATTCCATTACAATATGAATGAATTCTATTTTAGCTTTATAGAAAGCTGATAAGCCTGGGTTTCTTTTCTTGATCTTCTACTTTAATCATATAAATATATGTATTTATATAAGTTGTATAGAGTTGATTTATATTGTAATAGGATGGTAATAACTCTAGTAAGAATGCCTTCTAGAATTAAAAAAGAGAATGCCTTTTAATACATAAAATAAGAAGCTGCATAGATATAGATAGTTATAGATATAGATACATAGTTTTATATATATATATATATATATATATATATATATATATATATATATATATATATATATATATATATATATATATATATATATATATATATATATATATATATATATATATATATATATATATATATATATATATATATATATATATATGGAGAGAGAGAGAGAGAGCAGTTAGTTCCTATTTTCCATCTTAATTTTGCTAGCACACATCATCAGAAAAGAATCCTAAGAAATAAAATTTCTAGACCCTTGTTTGACCCCCAGATTTGTTGGATAGTTTTTCTGGGTACAAAATGATTTCTACTGAGAACTTTGGCTACATGGCTCTGTTGTGTCTAGAAGCTAGTTTTGCCTGTGACAGAGCGTACATGATGTCTCTTTGTCAGTGACCCATTCCTACCCCCTAGGAACACTGAGGTCACCTGCTCTGTTTTCTATTTCCTGAGCTGTGTTTCCCTGCAGGTCCTTCTCTCTCACCTGCTCAGCTCTCAGCAAGTCTTTCCTTAGCTTTACTCTATTGCTTTTGGTAATCGCTACCATTAGTTACCAAAAAGGAGTCATTTTAAACAGCCTTTTCCCTGCCCTATCAAATTCCCTATCAAATTGTCTCAGTTTTTGTTTGGATTCTGCTGAAAAGCCCCAATCTCTCACCTTGGTTATCAAGATTACCTCCTGCCCTCCTCCCCCTGAAATCCTTTGCTACTCTGTGACCAAAGTTCCCTTGCTAAACCTCAAATCCTGCAACATCATGCTCCCTAAAGCTTGCACGTGGACTCCCATCAACCTAAAGGTTAAGTCAAATATCCTTCACACGATTGATGCAGCCTGCAGGGCCTGGCCTCTCGGTCCAGCCTTGGATCTTACCTGCCCCAGCCTCACTCTTTGAGGTTCCTGTCCATATTTTAGACGTTTCAGCAAATGGCTCCTTTCATCTGAAACATTCTCAGCAGCGCAGCACTTACTCATCCTGCAAAGACCAGCTCGACCGCATCACTGCAGGACCACTCGGTTCCCCACTACATCTCCTCGTGGCACTCAGCATATTTGGGCCACAGCACTTAATACAATCTTAAGTTAACCATTCTTTCATTGCCGGATTGTATGTTTGCATGCCTGCCTGTGGCTAAGATCCTTGAGGTCAGAAAACATGTCATCTTGGTCCTCATCTTACCAGGTGTACTGGCTGGGTTTGTGTCAACTTGACACAGCTGGAATTATCACAGAAAAAGGAGTTTCAGTTGGGGAAATGCCTCCATGAGATCTAGCTGTGAGGCATTTTCTCAATTAGTGATCAAGGGCCCCTTGTGGGTGGGACCATCCCTGGGCTGGCAGTCTTGGGTTCTATAAGAGAGCAGGCTGAGCAAGCCAAGGGAAGCAAGCCAGTAAAGAACATCCCTCCATGGCTTCTGCATCAGCTCCTGCTTTCTGACCTGCTTGATTTCCAGTCCTGACTTCCTTTGGTGGTGAACAGCAGTATGGAAGTGTAAGCCGAATAAACCCTTTCCTCCCCAACTTGCTTCTTGGTCATGGTGTTTGTGAAGGAATAGAAACCCTGACTAAGACACCAGGGTCTCACGATGTGACCAGCACAGAGAAATGTACTCAGTAAATATTTGTTAAATGAATCAACTAATGAATATCACAAAGCATTCATCATAACTATGGTATTCCTGTCTCTCATGCATTCACATGTTTCTTCTAGCCACGTTCACATGTTTAAGGAGCCTGTGTTCCTTCAGGAGCTGTGTTTCCCCGCATTTAAAGAGCATGTGTTCCTTCTATCTACCCAGGCCTTGTTGCTCTCGGATGAATACATTTGGTTTCCTCATTTTCACTCACCACTTTCCCTTTGAAAGCTTTTGTATTCTCCATTTGTGAGCAATTTTGTTCTTAGCCAATTGACCTCCAACTATTCCACCACGTTACTGGAAACTTCCTGTCATCTCAGGCAGACTGGCCCTGTCCTGATCTACACTGTCTGTCTCTGCTTTGCCTCAGCCTTGCCCCTGGCTTCTTGAATGTGTACTTCTAGAAGCATATTGCTCTTCGTCAACAGGAGACCACTTGTGCACCTGTACCCTCTCTCTTCTTACCTCCCTCCCTAACTTCTTGGTGGTTTGCTTTATTTTCTAATTGTCCCATTTAGGCGTAGATTCTGGGAGACTACATATGTCTCATTTCTTGACTCTAACCAGTTTGCCTGATGAGACCCTGTTCTCATTTGGAATCCACAGAGCTGACCCAAGCAGCTTCCGAAATCACCGGCATATTAAAACCATTTCTTTGCTTCGTTTTGCAGTATGGGTAGCAGGTACTGCGTCATATCCCTCTGCTTAGACTCTTAATATATTAGGATCCCCCCAAATCCCCAGGCAGCTGAGCTTGACCCATTCATTGCTTTTCTCCTTTGTTTTACTATGGCAGTAGCTATATGGGTAGGTTTTCTAAATCCCTGAAAGTGAGACTAAAGATTGGTTTTCTTGTCTTCATCCACTTCTCTGCTGAAATGCATGGGCCCTCGTACAAACAGAATAATGAGTCTGCTTAGCAGATACGATCCTTAACTTAACCTCCAATCCTTGGCTAGGAGTCTGTTCTTCTCTGGTACTTTGCTCCACTCAGATTCCTCCAGAATGTCTCATCCTGAATACTGTGGGACAGGAGAGAGAAGAGAGGAGGAGAAATGAGGGGGTGGGGAAGGAGGAGGAGGAGGAAAAGGGAGGAGGAGGAGAGGAGAGGAGGAGGAGAATGGAAGAGTAAGAGAACAAATAGCAGGATGGAAACAAGGACTAGCAGGAGGAGCGAACTGGATCCACACTTCTTGGTCTCTGTTTGAACATGAACTCTCCCACCCCTACTGCGTACATCTCTCCTTGAGTACTGGGATTAATCCCTTAACAACACTTTGATTTTGCTGGTCTCTCTCTCTTTTCTCACCACTTTCTTTGCACATTCATTTTTTTTCTCTTTTCTCCTTGTTTTCTATCGCCCACCATGCCTCCCCAGCCCCTCGGGTAACTGTGAAGATAAAATGAAATCTCTCATGTGAAAAGACTTTGAAAAGTTAAAAGCGAAGCAGGGTGTACAGCACAATAGTGCCAGAGACGCAGCTTCCATTCTCCGAGGCAGTGCGGTGTGCGCCTCGCTCTGCCTCCTGTCACATCCTTCAAAGCCAGCTTCATCTTCATCCTCACACAGGGCTCTTCTCTGGCCTTTCTCTCACACGTCCGTAGCTTGGTCCCCTTTCACCTTTGTCCAAGTACTTGACATTGAGAAAATGAGTCCAGCTGCTTCTATTTTGTGATCAGAAAGTAGCTGTCTATCTCACCTTTGGCTTCTTCTGTGTCTCTTGTGTGTTCAGAATGGCAAACTCACATAAATTAGGGTAGGCTGCCACAATATGAGTTCAAAGATGAAAGTTCTGCCCTTTGCAGACAGATTATCAATATGTTGCTTAGGTCTCTCTCATCCTTGTGCCTAGGCTCATTCTCTTTCTGTTGGAGGCAGTGAAGTGTTTGCTAGACTGGTCTCTANTAAGACAAGAGCATGGAAGCCATACCACAAAGCAGCATGAATGTGAGCACGTTGATGCCTTGGGGAATTTGCTAATGCCCTCCACATTGTCTATGAGTCTCTCGGCTGTGAATGAAAGGACTCCTTAAGTTCACCTCATGTCTGATAGAGTCATAGTCAGCTGAGTCCTGAGTAAACAGAGCCCCATCAATTGTCCCCCCTTCCTACCATTTACAAGATCCATTTCTTTCTTGTCAGCCTGGATTAACACAGATTGATCCAAGCTGGCTCTGCAGGGCCAGGTTTTGCCTCGCCACAACCCCTCCAGTCTGTCATTTTCCCACTAATCTTTATTAAGCACCCCTTTCCCTAGATCCTTCTCCAGCAAATAAAGGAAATAAATAGGCTCCTTTGTGAGCAAAACATCACGGAAGCCATCGAATAATCCCCACACCTGTTATCCTGGTGTTTGCTCGGCCTGGTTGCTTATCTCCCGGCTCTAAAGCTGACATCAAATGTTTGCCAGCTAGGATTTATCGAGTTTAATAAAGGCATTTCTTGGGTTCATCTCAGCCTAATCTATGATAACTATTTTTCAATATAAAATGTCATCATCCTACTTATATAAGGTTGAAGAAGGGTACACAGACGTTTTAGTATTTAAAAGAAATATCCACTATTTACTGTTTTCTTTTCGAAACTTTCTCACATGAGTTATCAAGTTATATCTGTAATTTTAGTTCTTCTGAAAGAAATTTTTTATATGGACTCATATTACTTTTCTCTTTTTTAACTTATCTTCCATTTTGCCTTCCCAGAAAAAAAAAATCGTTCAATGATTCCTTCATGATATTACACAGTTTTATGATCCTTTTATATAAAGAATGACAATATACCTTTCGCAAACTTTATTGGGTTGCACTAACAGCTAATGCATAAAGAGAATTGGTCCTCTATATTAAGGTCATTTTTTAGGTTCTTTTTTCTTTGGGCTTGAAGAGCAACTTCATGGCATTGTTTTTGCCTCTGTGGCATGTCTATGATATTTTGTTGTTGTTATTATTGTTGTATCTTGTTTCTTACACTAATAGCACAGTATAACATTCACACCAACCCCGTTCTTGCTCTGTGTCTTTCTTCTCTCCACTTTCTTATATGAGAGAATGGCACAAAGCTTCCCATGATTGTGAATAGTGAAGGAGGAGGCTGAGGAAGGAGGAACCAGGACTGATGACTAAATGCTGTGTACACCTTCCTAGGAAGTCCCAACAAAGACTGGATATACTCAGAAGACAGAGACCCAGAAGAGACCATACCCGCATGACCACCCTTTACGTTTTTATATCAGCACTTTGTAGGTAGTGGGCCAATGCTCAGCCATCAAGTAGGAACCGTGTAAAGGAACACCAACAATCCCAAATCATTCATGAGGATTCGCTGAAGAAGCAGGGGTAGGGGGTGATTTGGATGTGCACAAATGTTGTCTTTTCTCTTGGATTGCACATCTGAAAGATTTAGTTTCCTCTGATGGGGGAAAATATGATTCTTGAGTGTGGGGCCAAGCATACCTTCATTTGAGGGATGACAAATAGGGGTGGTTGTTAGGAACAGCAGCTCAGATGATTAGACTCAAGAAATAATACTAAATTCCATGCTTATTTTAGGAAAGAAACTCGGATATACATTCAACAATCGGAACTTCCACAACGTGTCCCTAGGGCAAGGACAAGAGGTAGTTGCTGAGGCTGCACTGGACTTGGCTGCTAAGAAGGGTCACTGGGTGATTCTGCAGGTACAGTCCCTCTGCCCAGATATGGATCAGTGGCGCCTTCCTGCCTGTTCAGGCTGCATTCCATAGACTCTGGGCTTTCTAAGCGCTCTAACTCTGACCCACCTGTTTCTCTATGCCTTGACTTCCTACTCTGCTCTAACCCCCGTCAGTCTCACGTCATCTCCCCAAGGCCTCCTCCACTAACTCTTCCCCACACTCACCCAACCATTGTCTCCAAACAGTTCTGAGTTCCACAGAAAAAAGAGGAAATCATTTGCACTCTGACTGCATGCTCAAGAAATTAGCATTTGATTAAAGTCTGTAGCAGCTGGACACTTTCAACTGCTGACCTCTTCCTTGAACGCCATGGTGCTTTCCTCTGTGGTACTTTCCTACATGTTTGTATGTTCTGAGTCACCTACCCACAAGACTAAAACTTCGCATCTCCACTGTGAGCTCATGCTGGCATCTGGAAATGAGGAACCCTAGTGATTCCATGGAACAAGAAGGAGAATCTGCCATTCACTCTTCTACCAAAGCCTGTCCCCCAAGCTTCTTATTTAGAAACTTTAGCTGAGTCAGAACAACAGACTTATTATTCTTTTCTCTTAAAGCACTCCGCAGTCAGTCCTATCTGGCCTGATTTGGTAGGATATGTTCTTGCCAAACTTCCCTAGAGAAAACGATGTTTCTTATTTACCTTTACCATCAAGATCACTGCCTTAAACTGTTCAACAAAACCTCTGAGGGAGCGGGTAGAGAGATGGTTCAGTGGTTAAGAGTGTTTGCTGTTCATTTAGTAGACCAGAGCTCCATACTTACTTCCTATGTCAGGTGGCCCACAGAATATGAAGACATATTCTCTCCCCCCCCCAACACACACACACACACACATACATAAAAATAAAATCATTTTGAAAGCCTAGTGGGTGTGGGAGAGAGTAATGGGGATAGTACATATGATTAAAGTATATCACATGCATTTTTACAATCCTGTTGGGTGACAGAATTAATGAGGAAACTAAATGATTAGCTGCAAAAGCCAGTCGTCTGCCCATCCTGACTTCATTACCAAGAACTTCATCAATCCCCCGATTACTCACTCCCCCACATCTTGCTACTGACTTCTCCTTAATTATAATTTTATTTGTGGGGAGCCCGGCAGCTGAATGATCTGCCATTCCCTGAAACTCCTTTTTCAGGAGCAGTAGGAATCCCAGGAGACACAGCCTCAACAGCTGGGGTCCCTGCTTCTTCCATGTGCTGGGAGATACAGTCTCCAAATCTGCAGATTCATCTGCAGGAGACCTGCTCCTGGCCACTGGAGACTAAAGGAGCCCAGCCTCCCGTTGTGGAGATCAGAGTCCATTTCTGAAACTGTGGTTCTGCCTCCAACAATGTTCCTCAGACAAGGAGCTGACTCTCCTTCCCTGGTACCCAGTATCCCCCCAACATCACATGTTGATTTGGTTTCTGAGCTCTGAGTCTGAGCTCGAAACCTCCTCTTTAATCCTTGATGGCAGAGCATCCTCAAGGGAAACTGTTTCTCTGGGTATGACAGAGCTATCTGAAGGCTCCGTTTTTTCCTCTGAGTGAAGCTTTATGGGTATTGACTACACATGACATGTCTGAACTGCAGAGTAGAGGTGGAAGAGAAGGGCCCCTCAGACTCCTAGACATTATGAGACTCCTAGACATTCTGGTTTTAAATTTTACCTGGTGCTGCCAAGCATGGAGGCACTCGCATGCAACACCAACAGATAGGAGGGAGAGGCAGGAGAATCTTGAGTTTGAGGCCAACCTGGGCCACCTATCAGGTTCCAGGCAAGCATGGGCTATATAGTGAAAGCCAGGCTCAATGTCTCATGCCCAAAAAAAGTTCCTGGGAAAGGGAAAAACAACAGTGAAATTATTCTTCTTTCAAAATGCGTACATGGAACAGTATTAACCCTTTCAAGAAGAGTTTGGCATCAATGATCGAGTGCTTCTGAGAGCTTAAGACACTGAACTCTTGTTCCAGCTAGTCGCTGTTCCTCCATTGAACCTAACAACTGTTCCAATCTCACATCACCCTGGGGAAAGCTGCTTAAAGTTGCAACCAAGAACGGCCAGTAATCTTTGCCAGGAGTACTGGCTTCCTAGGACCTGAGGACACAGCCAAGGCTCGGGAGGTCTCAACTCTTCCTGGCTGATAGCTGTGGGTTGAGTTTCCCCAGTACCCAGGGATCCTTGAATACCCACCAGTGTTCCTTCCGCAGGAAACGGCTCTTCCTCCCAGCCCTCCCCTGCTCTGCTGTCTTCTATGGGGACTTAGAGCTCTGTAGCACCTACAGAGTCACTCCCTGCTAGCTTGCTTGTATTACTACCTAACAGGAACCCTGGCTCTCCAGAAAGCGCACTGAACTCAGCTTCAGTTGTGTGGTTCTAAGTGAACTCCTTAACAGTTTCTCATTTCTCCATCTGCTGCTAACCCTCACATAGCAGTTTCCAGCATAAAGAGCCCTTTCAAACTCATTGCCTGTGGGTCTTTGCAGCAACTATGGAGTATTGAGAGCATGAATTGCTAACTTCTCTTTCTATAGAAGCGAGAGCAGCAGAGGCCAGATTACCATGGTCCTTGTACTGTGCTCAGTGTTAATCTGTGTATTTAAGGCTCTGCAAGCCTACTTGCTCAAATATTGATTGAGGAGCCTTTATCTGTTCATCATAATAAAACATATTGCCATGAAGCCACGGGAACTACTTACTAAAAAAGAAAGGTGCCATCTCCAAATGAGTGTGAAGAACTAAGTCTCGATTAAAAAGAAAAATTTTTTTAAGGCAGAAATCAGATTTGGGATCAAAAGACCGGCTTAAAAGCTAGACAGAGAAGCCCATGATGAGAGTCGGGACCTTTGTGGGCCATTGACAGCAGTGTCTCCCTGTGTCTTAGGGAGATAATTTTGGTGACAATTAGAAAATGGTTTGGTGAGCAGAAAGTCTGGTAGAGAGAGTTTGAATCTTTACCTTTCAAACTTGAACACACAGACACTGTCCTAGCAGGGCCCACTAAAATGTGCTGAGCCAGTCTCAATGGGGCCTGAGGTTCTGCTCCCAGGTACTGCAGCCATGTTCATCCCTTCTAGTTCTCAGGGGTTCAAATAATCCAGGCAGTAGAGAATTGGACTAAAAAATATAATAGTGTTTTAGACTCAAAGTATAGTCTCTGTAACTACAGTAAAGTACCATCTGGGAGGTTCTTAGAAATACAATAGCCCCAGTCTCTTCTCTTACTGTCAAATCAGAAGCTACAAGGAGGGTCCAGCAAGCTGTGCTTTAAGCCATCCTCTAGGGGATTCACATGAAGTCAAGTCTGAGAACACAAATGCTAGATTTATGATTATCAAAGGATGGGGGCAGGGGGGGAGGGTCAACATTACTGAGTATCCCCAACTCTTTCTATGCTACTCAAAGCTATGAGTTACCTGGCAGTCTAAGTGTGAATAACTCCATTTTAAAATAATGCTTTAAAAATATATGCTATAGGTCAAGGGAACAGCTAAGTAATAAAGTACTTGCCTGGCATGCATGAGACCTAACTCTAATCCCTAACGTCACCAAAACCAATAACTGTACATTCAAAAGTGGTTAGTATTATACTCTATTTTATTGCAATTTTTTTAAAAATTACTGAAAGCTAAATCCAAACAATGGCAATTCCGATAGTCATGCTAACACCCCTAGACAAAACAAACAAACAAACAAACAAACAAACAAAAACTATAGGTAATGGAGCACTGCTGACTCAGCAGGCTATCTTTATATATGTATGCATTTGTAGATGTATATGTACATAAGAACAATAATCATAGGGAAAGTCTGTGAATTTGAGAGGGAGTATGGGAGGAACTGAGAGGTGGAAAGGGAAGAGAAAATGATATAATTACATATAAAATTTTAAAATGATCAAGTAATGAAGATAATGGAGGTATAGTGTCCCCTCTAGCTGCCTACCTGATAGCTGTTTACTGATAATATATATAAGCACATGTCTACTTGGGGGATCTTCCCTTCCCAACAGAACATCCACCTGGTGGCCAAGTGGCTCAGTACCCTGGAGAAGAAACTGGAGGAGCTCAGCGAGGAAAGTCACCCAGACTTCAGGGTCTTCATCAGCGCAGAGCCTGCACCCTCCCCTGAGGGCCACATCATTCCCCAGGGCATTCTGGAAAATTCCATTAAGATCACCAATGAGCCTCCCACAGGCATGCACGCCAACTTACACAAAGCCCTGGACAACTTTACTCAGGTACTGCCAGAAAGGGAAGGGGTGAGGCACACTTTGCCCCACTAAGGGCCAACTCAAATCCAGTGGGAGCAATGTGTGCCAGGGGCTACCATCAGCATTGACTGATGTGGGCAAATGTGTACCCTCTGACATTGACCCCTACCCACTGCCCACTCAGTACTGCCCAGCTCTCAGTCTAGGTGTATCTCAGGGAGCTGAGGGTAGGACCTTGCTTTAGCAAGAAGGGGAAATTTCATGCAGGTCTGTTAACTAACATTTCAAATTGACCCGAAAACACACACTTATTGGCCAAGCACCTCTCTTTTCTCTTCAAGTAGGAGGAGGATGCATTTATTCAGCTATTATCACTGGCTAGCTACATCAAAAGGATGAAATAGTCTAGATGAAGGAAGCTGGGTTTGGGCTGTATGCAAATGTTCCAGTAATAAAGTTTGGCCTCTGGATTGGGAGTGGTGCTTATGGACTTGATGAAAATGCTCTAGAAAACAAGGCTCACACTGAGAATACTGTGTTCTAGAGAGAATCAGAATATCAAGTCTCAGGGCTCATGGACATTTCCACAATTCCTGTTACTTGTAATCTAAGACTCGAGCTCTGTAGGATTTATTTAAAGCCTAGTCCAGGGGGAAAATAATAATAATAATAACATATGTCATATATATGACATAAAAGTAGAAGACACTGAGAGAGGGAACAATGGTGAAAGGGAATAAAACGGGGAAAGCAAGAGAGGATAGTAGAAGAATAAAGATAAAATAATGCATGCTTTCTGTCATATGCAGTGTGTGTGCATACCTGTGTGTGTACCTGTGCATGTGTGCACACGTGTGTGTGTGTGTGTGTGTGTGTGTGTGTGTGTGTGTGTGTGTGTGTATCTGTATGTGACATGAAAGCAGAGGAAGGACAGGTGCCTGTGAAGAGGGCAGAGAGGCACAGGCAGTGGAACAGGAGAATATGAGAAAACTACAATGATATGTGCACGTGCAAGTGTCATAAGAAGACCCATTATTTTGTTTGGTAACCAAAAAGGTTAATTATTTTTTAAAACTCCAAGGGGTAGCTGACCCCTTATGTGCAGTGTCTACAGCTCAAGCCTCTCCTATCTTCTTGGAAAGGTATTATTTCTCATGGCCTCTCCCTTGGGAAGGGAAATACAGGAAGGTAGGGCCAAGGGACCATCTTGAAGCCCCAGTGAGCTTTATTGGTATTTACAGAGAAGCTTCTAGGAGCTGTCAGAAGGGTCTTTCTCTCTGATGTCACCAGTAAGCCTCTGTTTTCCAGTCCTGCTAACATCCATGTCCAATCTAGGAACTTTAAGTGGGCCATGTCACACAGCAAGTCCCCAGCTGGCCCGTACTGACCACTAATAGTACTAGACCTTGGGGTCTGGTTTAATTTACAATACGCTAAAGGTAATCGCAGAGTCTCAAAAGGCTTTACTGACCCCGTGTTACACTTACAGCATGGAAGCCACAGCAGGAAGTTTCCTGAAGAGGAAACTTCCATGACGGTCTGAGAAACAAAACCTGCCTGTTGTCCTTTTTCAGGTCCTCTCCTGCCTAGATCCAATGCCAAATGCCATCTAAAAGTGAGGGACACTACAGGAGATGTCCAATTATTTTAGCTTGAAATTCCCTGCCCACTGCAGACAGGACAGAAGCTAGGGTAGTTCCCTAGCTAGGGGCACTTTCTTTACCTTCTTCCAGGTAATTAAACTTCATTTAATTCCTGGGTACACTATGTCAAGTAAAAAGACAAACCTCTAAATGTCTATCTTTAATATTCTTCATATAGAGAACATACATACTCAAGTCCACACCCCACCCCCAATAGAGAAGTCTTGCCCTCAGGAGCGTTGGGTAAACAATACCATCATGTTTTACCATTGTTTTGTTGTTGTTGTTGTTGTTGTTGTTAACGTAGAAGTTGGAGAATATGAACTCTGGCTTCAATCCCCAGTGCTAGGAAGGGTGGGGATGGGGGTTGGGAGAGAAGGAAGGAAATGGTGGTAGGGACTGAGAGAGGAAGAAAGCATTAGGATGTACTTAGCTGGCTCTAGGCCCGAGAACCCCTGCAAACCGTTCTCAGCTGTCCTGCCTCGAGGGTCTTAGATAGTTGAGAGGTGGTGGATCCTTACCTGCTGGTCCCCCTTATAAGGAAATGATCAGCTGTAACCACACCCACCCGGCTTCCTCTTCACATCCAGGTAGGCGGGGTCACTGTCCCTGGTCTTTTCTCCCCGCACTCCTGATGACCAGTCATGGATGGTACACAAGAAAGATTAAAGCTGAAGAGATAGTTTCTGCCTGCTTATTCTGTCCCTGACTCAAAAGGTTCACCAAGAGAGACTCATTCTGCGGACAGATTCATGAGGCTGTTCATTGTTTACAGCAGAGGGCTGTGTAAATTCACCCTGTTCCCCAAGAAACCCATTTTAACCATCTAAGAGATAAATTCCTTTGGTCCCCTTTTCACTCCCTGCTTCCCCAATAGTTACAATATTTGGGGGTGGTTGTTTTATTCTGACTTTTATGTGAATGTTTCACTGTCAGCCAATCTTGGCATTAAAGGTATTCATTTTCCCACAGAATCTTTTCCAAATGAGTAGGAAGTAACAAAGCATCCTATAGTTTATGGAGAGTTGTTCTATCAATAAAGCAGTTGTTAAAGTTTCACAAGGCAATATCTTATCCTCCATGCCACCTCTGACCCAGTGAGGGCACCAAAGAGGCACCTGAATGGAGGAGTGTCTCCATGGGAACATCAGCTCTATTAGAAGCTCCCACAGTCTGTTTTCCCCTGTGGCCCCTGCCCTGTATAGACACAGCCTACAGTGGTTCCTAGAACTAGCATCAGGACTGAACAAGTTTAATGGTAGGAGCCTTGCAAGCACCTTCTTGGGCTCCAGCTGCCGCATCTTGCTCCAAAATGAACAGAAAGAATCTCACTCAGAGAAACTGTGTTTTGTTCTTGTTTCTTTTTTACTTAAGAGGATTCAGAGACAACCTCCCGCTATCCCTTTAAAATGCAGGCTTACCCCCTGCCTTCCATCACCAACACTCCTCAAGGCCCACCAAGCAGGATCCCTGAATTCCACAGGGCTGCTTCTTTCTTCTCTTCTACCAATTTATTCTTCCCTTCGTCGTCGTCGTGGGCCCATAACTGCCCTCCCCATGCTCTGCAGTCTCGAGACCCCCCCTCCATCCTGTTCGCTCAGCCTCATGTTGGATCACTCCGGGGGCAGGGAGGAGCAGGGAAGTGCACAGATGGTGCAGCGTCTCCCATTGCTGTGAGTCTGGACTTCCCCACCTCCTCCCTCCTTTCAGAAGCTTTGCAGCACATAAGCCAAGAGTTCCTTATCACAATGACAGAAGAACACATTCTTTATTCCATGATGGGCAAGAAAGGACAGTTTATAAGCAAGGTTGTAAGGGTCCCCTCCTACATGAGGTACAGTGACATGGATAGAATAAATAAAACACTCATATCCACAGACTCTCTGCTGCTGTCATATTAGCTATGCTCAGGTACCTAAACAGTTAATCTGTGTGCACAAGGTTAGATTATAGACAAAACATACTATCACCTGAATATAAACTTTAACTCAAATGCTGAACTGAAACCTATCTTTCTGCATGTCTGCCTCCAGCCTGGACCCCCACCTTGTCTCACCTCAGTGTGACAACTGTGCCTATTTTACTCCATGTACCAATGTGCCAATGTTTACTCCATAAACCTGACTTACCATAATCTTGCCAGGTGTGAACCCTGATCTTCACCACACCCTTGCCTACCCAGGTAAAGGGATCTGTGTCAGTACTGTAAATGATGCTTCTCTTCCAGGACACTCTGGAGATGTGTTCCCGGGAGACCGAGTTCAAGACCATCCTCTTTGCTTTGTGTTACTTTCATGCGGTGGTTGCCGAAAGACGCAAGTTTGGGCCACAGGGCTGGAATCGGTCCTACCCATTTAACACTGGGGACCTCACCATCTCTGTGAATGTGCTGTACAATTTCCTGGAGGCTAACACAAAGGTGAAACACAGGGGTATGGCTGCGAGTCATTATGATACGGGCTTCCCATACACAAGGGTTCTGTGGTGTGAGGAAGGTCTAAGACCCCACACAGAGGAGATAAGGAAGTTCCGAACCGAGGACCAGCCTCAAGCTGAGAGGTTCTACTGTGATAACAGGGCCAAGAAGCAAAGGAGTCCAAACTGTCAGCCTCATGAGAATTTATCCCGGGACCCATCAGACTGATTATATGTGCTAACACCACAGCAGGGATTTGTGGAATTGACAGGAAGAGACCCCATTCTCACCTAATATAAGTTCCCAACCCAACTTGATTAGGCAAAGGAGCAGCACTTTCATTGGTACACACAGCTCCTCTTGTGGATGTGGTTCTGCCGCAGGTGGGGAAAAGGCCAAATTCATACTGTAGCCAGCCTTCTCTTTGTTAGACCCATTTCGGAGAAACTTCTGCTAAAGAACTTCCACCTGAAGGACTGCTTGTCCCATCAAGGATCTTTTTGTCTGAAGCATCAGCAAAGGGCACCACAGGGTCAGATGCCACAATAAGTCCTGCCGATAGCCCTGAGTCCAAGGGAGCCCCACACTATACCTTCATTCCCTTTGTGGATAGCCCTGAGTCCAAGGGAGACCCACACTATAGCTTCATTCCCTTTGTGGATTGGCTTGTCTCAAATGGCTTCCCTCCCTAACTCTTACTCCACAATCTTCTTCCCTATACTTTATTTACTCTGAACATTCAGAGGGGACAACTGATCCTGTAATTAATGGCAAAAAAAAAAATTTTTAAAGGGCTCCTGGTCCTCATATCCTCCAACTGACGTTCATTGCTTATGCGAAGGGCTTCAGGAAAGCCTGATAGAAGCCAAACATGTTTAATATTGCCAGGTTCTGGGGACACAAAGTTTAAAGGGGCACCACTTTTAATCTCAAGAAGCATCCAGCACCAAAGCCTGTGGGGAGATCATTCTTGCTCTCTCACCTCTGACTCAGGTACCCTATGACGACTTGCGTTACCTGTTTGGTGAGATCATGTATGGTGGCCATATCACAGATGACTGGGACAGGAGACTCTGCCGAACCTATTTAGAGGAATTCATTAGGCCAGAAATGCTAGAAGGAGAGCTGTCCCTGGCCCCGGGGTTCCCACTCCCGGGCAACATGGACTACAGTGGCTATCACCAGGTAAGCCACTACTTTGTTTGCAACAATATGACAGTCATGGAGGCACCAAGAACTCCTCCTGTCTGGCCTGCACAACTCAGCATGCACGTGCACACTCTGGGAGCCAGGAAAGGATGCCCCAAGAGCTAAGTCTGAGTATATTTCAACCTTGCTCTCTGCCCCAAGATTACTTTGCTCAACCCAAGAGGCTCAGGATTTCCAGCCTCAAATTAAAGATGAAATTGAGCTTGGAGATCTTTGTGACCTGGATACTTGATTCCATAGTTGGACTTGTCAGTCTTCCCCACAAATAACATCTGGGGGCAGTTTTCTACTTGTTTTGATTCAAGATGTTGACGAAAACAATATTAATGGGGGAAATTCTCATGTAAGGACTTAGAAACCTCTGCATAAACTTTATCATTATCTTCATTGAAAGTGAGCTTGTAGCCAGATCACTTACTGTTCCCATTTCCTGTTGACAGCTGTGGACAGAGGCATGAGTACCCACACAAGAGTCAGGCGTTCTCGCTGAGATTTCTCTTGACTGGCATTTCCATTTTTTCATGGGCTATTATTGCAGTTAGTTTTAAAGCATCCAGTTCTCTTTTTAACCTGCCGTGAGGAAGCTACTGAGAGACTGTTTTTTTGTGGGGGAGGAAAATATTTTAGATTTTTAAGCATCCTTGAAAGAACTAAAACTTACCTACATTTATAGCAAATTTAAGAGGAAAGAGAGTTGTCATAGAAACTTAAGCTTTTAAGTCATAAAACTTAAGAATCCTAATCATAGAAGTCATTTGATCCAGAAGAGTCATACCTGAGAGAAAAAAAATTCAAAATGAGGAGACTCTTACAAGAAATGAGCAAGTTGTAACATCTTGTGAGGCTTTGCCCAGGATCCCAGTACATGAGTGTCTGTGGACCACTGACCTGCCAGAACAGCATCCTTGAGGATGCTTAGATCTTGAGACCCACAGTAACAGGACTTAACGCATTTCCAAAGGGCTGAGGTGGAAGCCCTTCCGAGTGCTTCCCTTAAGTCTGCCAGATCAGAGATGGTCCTAGGGCACCTGCCAAGGATCCAGGAACAGGCTGGAGGAAAGGCAAAGCTAAGAACACAGATTGGAAAAGTGAGCAGTATTTAAACTAGTTGGTAACAACACCAAGAGATATTGAAAGCCCCTTTAGGGAGCTTAACTTGGAAGGTAGCTTCTTGGGATTATAAAATGAACCGTGATGAACTGTGAAGGGGTACAAAAAACAAAAAAACAAAAATAACAAAAACAATCAGTGAAGAAAGTGGCTTCCATAAACTAGTTAAGACTCTTAGTCCGACTAACAGTGACTACCAGAATTAACTAGAGATGCATTTAGCCAGGACTGTGTTTTAAAATGAGGTTTGAACCCCAGTTCCTTGTGTGTGGCGGGGGTGTGGGGGTGTGGTTGTTTGGGTTTGGTTTGGTTTGGTTTGGTTTGGTTTGGTTTGGTTTTTGTTTTTGTTTTTGTTTTTTGTTTTGTTTTGGAGTATAAGCCCTGCACTTTGAAAACTGGCTGCTTTCTCCAGCCCAGCCTCGCTCTCATTTTGCATGGGAGTTATGGGGCACTGGTCTGGTGTGAGAAGAAGATGGTGCTGAGTAGAAACTGTGCCTGGTATGTGAAGTAGGCAGCAACCCACCACCAGGACAGTAGTTCTGTGTCCCTCGCACAGGAAGGGAGACAAGCTGGTTACTCTTTGACCAATCTCGTCTTTGGTTTCAGTATATTGATGCTGAGCTGCCCCCTGAGTCTCCCTACCTATATGGCCTCCATCCAAACGCTGAGATTGGCTTCCTGACCCAGACATCAGAAAAACTCTTCCGAACCGTGCTGGAGATGCAGCCTCGGGACAGCCAGGCTGGAGACGGAGCTGGCATCACAAGGGAAGAAAAAGTGAGTATGGCTTGAAATCATTTTGGGAACCCAAGGCTTGCAAGAAGTCACCTTTCTGCAAATAACATCAGTAGTGGTAGGGTGACTAACACACTCAAACCAACTTAGATGCTCCCTTGCTCCAACAATCCCTCCCTATCTACTTCAACCCATCCCTGACCCCTGATTAAATCAGAGGAAGTCCTTGCCATTGGGATTGGCAGATGGTTTTGCCAGTCCGAAGTCAGATTTTATTTGGCTTCTCTGATGAAGTAAGGGAAGGTCAGGGCTGAGCAGGAAGGGCTTAGGAGCTTTGAGAATCACTTCCAGATTCTTTGGCAAAGTAAATAATGGTGCTGTAGAGTTGGCTGCAAAATCTCTCTCCACTAAGCTGCTAACCAGACCCCATCTGGATAGCACCTCTCTCTCTGTGTGAACGACCTCCAGCCCATGTATCAATGGATACAAAGTGCTTCAAGGCCAAGGCTGAGAAATCGCATGAAGCTGGGGAGAAATTACAGCATAGAGAGCAAACTGGGGTGAGGTCTGGATTTGAAGACAACCAACGGTTGGGGATGGGCCTATGATTTAGGGGAAACAGAGGACAGAAGAATGGGCCACCAGAGTGAAACTTCTAAAAAAAATTTTTTTCAAGACCAGTGGATTCTACTTAGGAGAGATGTGTGTCCATCCACTAACCCATATTCACCCCACAGCACTGCCAAGTCCTTCAAACTCAGTGATCTTCAACTTCCTAATGCTCTCTGACCCTTTTTAACACCGTTTGTCATGCTGTGGTGACCCCCATAAAGTTACTTCGTTGCTACTTCATAACTGTAATCTTGCTACTGCTGTGGATAGTAGTGTAAATTTCCAGGTAGCAGGTATCTGACATGCAACACCTGTGGGGGTTGAGAACCACCGCTGCCCTAACTGCAGCCCCCACGGGGGTCATAAGAAAACATAAGGAAACTTCCTTGGAAGGTTAGGGTAGAAGAGCTGAGCACTTGCCAAACATTAATGCTGCAGGAACTGATTCCGAACAAACTAACTGGCACTGAGGGAAAGAGCTAGAGTTCTGTCAAAAGTTGGGAATGATATCCTTCAAACAGAAGTTATAAAGGTTCACTATGCCCAACGATGAGCTATAAGGTTTGAAAGCCTAATTCTGAGGGACATGAGTGCATCTTGGTGGTAGAGCACCTGCCTGCCACATGCAAGGCCCCTCCATTCAGTCTTCAGAACCAGGACAAAAGGAAAGAGAACCCTGCAACTCACGTCTGAGGTAGGTGGCTACGGTCACAGCTCTGTGATCAGAATACCCAACAGAGACAATTTAGGAGGAGCTTGTTTTGGCTTATGGTTTCAAGGGGATAGTATAGAATAGCCGCATCCATGGAGGCGGGAGCATGAGGTAGATGCGTTCTTTGCAGGGGAACAGGCCAGGAAGCAAAGAGTGCATGGCCTGAAGCAGGGGTGAGTAGAACAGACCCCAGTGACCTTCTGCCAGCTAAACCCTACCTCCCTCCCAAATGAACCCTCGTGGGACATTTCAGATTCAAACCATAACATGGATGCCCAGCAGTTGGTACACTGATGACCGTGATGTAAATGGGCACACATACTAATCGTCCTTTTCGACCATTCCATATGTAAGACAAAATCAGAGGCTAAGGGAAAGCAATGAAGCCAACCCACAAAGAAAAATGCCTGTTTCTGAAAACAACCAAGACTGTGTAAGTAATGGACAAGAGCCTTCAAGCAAGGTCCAACCCCTGTTATGCATAACACACATGCAGGTTATCAAGTACATGTCCCATCATGCCTTGCCTCACTGCTCAGCCATGGAATTGTTTTGCACATGGTTCCTGTGTTTTTATAGCTCTGCAGGTCAGGAGGCAGAGAGCCAAAGCCAGAGCTTGCCTTTGCATCCACACTCTTGGAAACCCTAAACCAAGTCACTAGCACATTCCACCTCTGTGAAGGGAGGTTGGGGTTAGCTTGGCTAGCTGCTGTGAGCCTGGGAAAAAGAAAGAGACAACTAGTATCTACCATACTTTAACCCACGTGGGTTTCTTCGAGGACACTGTGGGCTCACATGACAACCTGACCTAGAACTGCTGCTTGCTCTCCAGTGACTATTTTGGGCAGACAGATCTGCTAAGAGCCAGGACAGTATTCTGTGCATCCACCACTCGGACCGTCATAACCGGACATGGAAATCTGGCTAACTTAAAACAAGAGAAAGTCGAGTCCTCATGTATTAAAACCTAGATGCCCAATTAAGGCGATGGTGGGTGAGACTGTTTCTGAGGTTTTCCCTCCTTGCTTACAATGACCATCTCCACAATTGTGTTTGCATGTGGCCTTGTCTTTTTCTTATGTGCCCATACCTCCTCATCACTAATAAGACTGGATTAGGGCCTACCCCAGAGCTCCCTTTTCATATACTCTCCTCTCTAAAGATCTATGTCCAAATCCAGGCATATTCTGAGACACTGAGGATTGGTGTTCAACATCTGAATATGGGGAGGGGAGGCTCTGATCAGCCAGAGTGCTGGTCTCCTCCAGTAATGCCCTGAGGTGTAAGCCTTCCATCCTTCTGTGGTGATGAAGGTTTCTTAGTGCTGAAAAACTAGCTAGCTAGCCATTTGGAGAAAAGTAGACCAGCTTCCATTCCCTGGCTCTTCTGGTAAAAGTATAGCTTAAATTTCTCAAGTATTTAAATGTAAAACAGGAAAACTATAAGTGCATTGGAAGATCACTTGCATGGATGTCTTTGTGGTTGTACAAAGAAGATACTTCTCAGCTTTTTAGAAGCCTCAAAATCTAAGAACACAAAGATTAATAATTTTGATGGACAGTTTTTTTAAGAGCAAGAGAGATGGCTTAGATGTTAAGAGTAGCGCTTGTTGCTTGGGTTCTATTCCTAGCACCCACACCAGGCAGTTCACAACCACCTGTAACTCCAGCCTCAGGGGATCAAAGATAAACATGCAATAAGAAAAGTGACATTATCTCAGGGACATCGAAGGGAAGCAAAATGTCATTTTCCATAGTGCTGAGGGCTTTCAAATGTGATGGTCCACAGTTGTGAGACCTGAACTGAAGGCCTGGTCATCTCTGTTGGTAGAGGTCGAACTGACAGAACAATTCAACAATAGCTGCCCAAGTTCAAAATCTTCATGTTTTCCTTTCATGATTCTATTTCTTAGAAATCACCCAGTGAAAGCACCCAAAGTATACAGATTTTATGATGTAGTTACCTTTACTTATCGCAGAATTTTTAGGGTGCAGAAATGATGAACAAAACAATTACCAATAGGACAATAAATGAGGTACATTGAAAGAGTGAAATAATCCACAATTTAAATAAAGAAAGCAATTCCGTATGTAGCAACAGAGGACTTTACTCCACATTTATAGGGAAGCCAGTCACAATGGCACATACCTTTAGTCCCAGTGCTAGGGAGGCAGAGGCAGGCAGATCTCAGTAAATTCAAAGCCAACCTAGTCTACATAGCAAGCTCCAGGCCAGCCAGTTTACAAAGTGGGACCTTGTCTCAATAAGTAAATCAATAATAAAGGATACATGGGGACAGGCCTGTAGATCAGTGGTGGAGTACTGAATTCAATCCCCAGTACTGAGAAGAAAAGTGTGTGTGTGTGTGTGTGTGTGTGTGTGTGTGTGTGTGTGTGTGTGTGTGTGTTGTATACATATGCATAGACAGAAGGAGAGAAACTGATAAGCATGGTGGTGGTTGGATGGGTGATAAATGCATAAATAATAATTGTTAAGTGAATGTGGCTGGCTGATGACTAAGAAGAGAAATATGATGACTAAGAAGAAAATATGCAAACATTGGCAGCTTTATAGTATTTTCTTTCTTATGGGAAGGAAAGATTCTAGAAGGCTTTTTTCCCTGATATTTCTAGTAAATATGTATTACTTTCCCAAAAAGAAGGAAAAGCAGAGGTGTTGCTTATGAAAATGAAATTGACCTCATCCCTTGGAAGGCTTCCCTTCTCTCTGAAGGACTCCTGGGGCTCCCTGAGCAAAGAAGAGTCCTCCTCTGCCTCTGCCCAGCTTCTCCTTACCCACAGCTCCTTCCCAGGCCTCCACACTTGACAAGAGAAAGGATAGAACTCAGTGTCCTCATCCTTGTGTATTTTGGAGTAACATCTGTAGACCATCTCTTCATCTCATTGTGAGTCACAGCCAAATGGCTGTTCACTGATACAGGACTGTTTTCTTCAATTCCACTCCAGAGACAAAAATATAATATAAATTTAGCCATTTGTCTCCGGCTCTGGCAGCAGCTTTCAGGTACCATTAAAATTCCATTCCACTTTTTACTATGATAGCAACCAGAGACCTATTTGCTGTGGGAATGATGGGCTCTTGGTTTTGGGTTTGGTTTTTTTTCTCCTACCCTCAATTTTCAAGGAATGGATTGTGTGTTCGCAATTCAAGACAAGGTGAATATTAATCAACCTTTACACTAATATAGTCCTTTAAAGCTTTCAGACACCCCAACATGCATCAGCTCATTTGATTTGATCTTCAAGTCAACCCCTTAGAGTTGGGGGAGGGGAGCCAACCAAGACAGACTCCAGTGGATACATTTACAGAAGAAAACCTGAGGCCTAAGTGACTTGCTTGTGTCCCATGAGAACTGGGTTAACTCAGTCAGGGCTCCTTGGCTGTAAGCAACAGATACCAATCTAGCTAAACTAAGCAAAAGCTAACTTTNGATTTGATCTTCAAGTCAACCCCTTAGAGTTGGGGGAGGGGAGCCAACCAAGACAGACTCCAGTGGATACATTTACAGAAGAAAACCTGAGGCCTAAGTGACTTGCTTGTGTCCCATGAGAACTGGGTTAACTCAGTCAGGGCTCCTTGGCTGTAAGCAACAGATACCAATCTAGCTAAACTAAGCAAAAGCTAACTTTACTATGTCAAATGAACCAATCAAAGAAAAGACAACAACCAAGGGCTCCAGGGTCTCAGTGTGGAAGAAGCCTGCAGGGCCCTACAGGACCTCTCCTTTCTCCCACTGGCTTCTTGGATCCCAGGTTTTCAACTTTCATGCTCCTGAGAATATAATCTGATCCTTACTTGAGTAAGGAGAAGCTTGCACAAGTGACTCTCCAGAAAGATGGGGGAAGGCATTTACCAAAGAAGACAGAGGTCTGCTCTTGGAGAAAGGGGTGGAGATGTCACAGTTTTAACAAAGGCCAGGTAGGCTCAGGCCTCTGGAGCTCAGCACTTACAACTTGGAAAGGCTGGCTCATGCTCACCTGCTCACACCTTCCCACTCCCTCCACTCTACTCTTGCTGGCCATATGGCCCTGATGTGTGCACAGCTTCATTTGTCTTTCTCTGCTAATGAACCTCCCAGGCTTACTCATTTCCTCCAAAACAGCAGGCTCAGCCTCTGAGTGCTTGCTCCCCAAATAACCCACAATCTTGGTCCCTCAGTTTCAATTTTCTAGGCTTATTCTAGCTCCTTGGGCCTAATTAGCTGATAGTTTGCAAGAGATAAGGAATTGCGGGGAAGAAGGTGTTTAAGTGATAGATGACCATGCCCCCTTCAGAATTCACAAATAGAAAACCACAGTAACACCGCATAGAAATACAGAACAGAGGGAAATGAAGGGAATCCCTCCAGTATCCAGGCCCTTCCCTACAGATGCCAAAATCCCAAATGCCTTATGTCAGTGGCTTAATATCTGCATGTAAGTTATGCACATCCTCTGGTATTCCTTATACAGTACTGGGCCTTATGCATGTTAGGCAAGTGCTTTAGTAAGGTATGGTCCGTTCCATTCCATATACCTTATATCACCCCTACATTAGTTACAATGCCTAAAGTTGTGCAAATAGTTATACTGTGTTGTTTAAGGAATAATGACAAGGTATGATTGAATTTTAATCCGTGGTTATCTGGATCTGAGGATGTGAGAACCACTGACTTGGAAAGCTGTCAATGTGTGCTTGTGTGCTTGTGTGCTTCGGCCCCACAAGGCCTACAAGGGGCATCTCAGGCCAAAGATCCACTTTAGTTCCTATAGCTAATTGGGTCAGACTGTGAGGTTTTTCAACATCAATTCTTACAATTCTTTTCAGGCTGGTCACACAAGTCACAGGGGATTGGCCAGCCTCTGGAGAGAAGTGTCCTGAGGTCATTCCTCAATCCTGGCTTAGTTGACCCAAGCAAGCAAGCCAGTGTGTGATGAAAGGAAGGATGGCAGGTGGAAGGTGACCATCATTTAGTATCCATTGCAGGAGGATGGAAACCCTTGATTTAAAAAAAAGTATTATATTAATTCTTTGAGATTTTCATACAATGTATTTTGATCACATTATCCCTCACTCCTCCCCTGAACTCCACCCAGATTTGGAACCCAACCTCCATTATACCCTCAGCTTCATGGTTTCTGTGTTTTGTTTTGTTTTTTGTCATGGTTGGTTTTTAATAATCACCTTACATGGGACTGGGAGCGGACTGGCCTCATCATTTGCAGGTCTTTTGCAAGCAACCATAGCTGCTATGGATTTAAAAATATAACAGTCCTGACGTGTCCTGACACTGTCTTGCTTAGGTTCTCCCCAGCGTCCAGCTATTACAGTCTTTACCCCCTGTTCTGCCCTGCTCCTGACCTCTGGGGTGCAGTGATACAGATGTAGGTGACTGAGCACACCACGTCACTTTCAGACTCTACAGTAACCCTCGCCCACTGTACAAAGCAGCCTCCCTGAGGAGGTTGAAGAGCCGCGCTGGCCTGTGGGTAGAGAGACATGAATTTGGAAGCTAGTTTGATACTGTGGCCATTTAAATTAATAAAAGTAGGGGCCTACTTCCCCTGGGGCTTTTGAGTTTCTCAACCATAGGGCGCTTAGCCAGATTTACTGTACCAGGCAAGTATCTCCATGCAATCCCTTCTTAACTCCATATTTTCTGCCATGGAACAGGTCAAAACCTTTCTGGAAGAAATACTGGATCGGATGACAGATGAATTTAACATCGCAGAGCTAATGGCTAAGGTGGAGGAACGTACCCCCTACATTGTAGTTGCCCTCCAGGAGTGTGAACGCATGAACATCCTTACCAGAGAGATCCAGCGCTCACTAAGAGAGCTGCATCTTGGCTTACAGGTGAGTAAAAGGGACATTGCAGGAGGACATGGCTGGCCCCCACAGGGACAGAGTGACAGACAACCAAGGACCAGGGCACTGAAGGGCAATTGCTCCAAAGTCATCCAAATGCCTAAAAGGTGTCACTACACAGAAGCCAGACTGGCTATCAGGACATCTAAAAGAATGAGCATAGTATTCAGTCCCTGTTCAATGGTGTCTTCTATGTCCATGGATAATGACTTGCATGTGTCTATACTGACATCTTTAGTAAAAGAATTATCATCTCTGGCTGGAAGAGCAGCTCAGTGGTAGAGTTTAGCCAGCATGCACAGGGCCCTGGGTTTGATCCCTAGTATCTCAGAAGTATGGTGTGCCTATAATATAGAAACTTTTTGTAGCTTACGTTGAAAGCTCAGTCAGGCCCCCAAAGTCCAGATTCCGGACCTGGAGTCTGCTGGTGCTGCTATGTCTAGTTTTAGGAGTTATACAATGATGGCCGTGTGTGTGTGTGTGTGTGTGTGTGTGTGTGTGTGTGTGTGTACAAACTACCAAGCAGTAGAAAATCTAGGGTTGTTTGATTTGTTTCTTTTAATCTCCATCCCCACACACATACACAATATGGGCAGGGGAAAATAATGTGGAAGACAAGGTGGAAAAGCCCAGGCTGTTGAGGGCAGGCAGCATTTAATGGCTTCCAAATTCCATGTCAGCATATAATCAGATAAATGGCAAAATTCTGCAGCACTCTCAAATGTAAAGCAACCCCTTGACTGTCATATTTTGCATCTCTATTCCTGGGTTAGCAGGTATATAGTAGCAATTATCTTGAGTGGGTTTGCTGCAGTCATAGCCTATTGAGGCCATGCAATTTGGCGCAGGCTGTTTACCCATTTGACTTGCAATTTGTTCACTCATTTTTCTTCTAAGAACCTTCACTGTGCCTCTGTGTAGTCAGTGATGAAGAATGCCTGAGCCGAGATTGGGAGGCAGTGTGGAGTTTCTCTCCCTTCAGTCTAGTTCCCATGAGGTTGATTGATGGGCTCTGTGGGCAGATCTCAGCACTCTCTGGGGAAGGATACAAAGATACTGCCGTGGAATCATCCCTGCAGGACAGTCCAATAGAAGGTTCATAAAGAGAAGCTAGAGGAGGAAGCAGGAAAAGGCCCGTAGATAAGAGAAGAAGGCTCAGCCAGGTGTGGTGAAGCACACCTTTAATCCCAGTACTTGGGAGGCAGAGGCAGGCCGATTTCTGAGGCCAGCCTGGTCTACAAAGTGAGTTCCAGGACAGCCAGGGCTATACAGAGAAACCCTGTCTCGAAAAACCAAAATAAAAAAAAAAGGTGAACTTAAGGACAAAACTACAAGGTTGCTAGAGACCAGAGCAGAGGACCCAAGAGTCCACCTGCTGTGCCAGAAGCAAACATTTCACCCAGACAATCAACAACATACAGTGAACTTCTAGAATGTGATGGAACAACCTCCTAGAAGTAGTGAGGAACCTGTATGACCTGGAAGGTATTTCCTAATCAGAATCCTCTTGGGAAACAGTTTCATGAGAATGGTCCCCAGAGTGGCCTGGTCACCAGACTCATGTAACACATTCTCCCGTCTCCACCTGTATCACCAGTCTGGTTGTCTGCCCTGACGACTTCAAGGAGAGGCCTTGTAAGCAGCACCAGATGACCCTGGAGATGAGTTCAGCTTCCATGGAGGAGGAGGGGCAGAGGATGCCCTCCATGACAAAAGGAGGCAGAGGTCAGAGCAGGGGAAGCCTTTAGCCTCAGAGCAGAAGGGAGCAGCAGAGGAAGGAATCCCCCAGAGGACAGCTGCAATAGCAGGGCCTCCTGGAGGGATGTGCACCAGAACCTGCTAGATGGACCAGTGTGGAAGTCTGCTTCCAAGCTAAGCAGGGGCTTAGGTGACCTGACAACCGAGCAGAGACAGGAAGAGTTAATGCTGCTGCTCTTACTCCTCCTCCGCAGTCACTTCACAATTTGAAGCTGCTATTGGTTCAGTGTGGGGGAAAAAGTGGGTGGGCGTCTCCAGTCTCCCAGCACATAAGACAAGCCAACTGCCATCCTAAATGAGGCATCACAGTCACAAAACGCCCATCCCTTTGAGTTAATCACCAAACACTCTCAGCCTGGAGTAGCTAGAGAAAGTACCCAAGGAGCTGAAGGGGTGTGCAACCCTTTAGGTGGAACAACAATATGAACTAACCAGTACCCCCAGAGCTGTGTCTCTAACTGCATATGGAGCAGAAGATGGCCTAGTCGGCCATCATTGGGAAGAGAGGCCCCTTGGTCTTACAAACTTTATATGCCCCAGTACAGGGGAACTCCAGGGCCAAGAAGTGGGAGTGAGTGGGTAGGGGAGTAGGGCGGGGGGAGGGTATAGGGTACTTTTGGGATAGCATTTGAAATGTAAATAAAGAAAATATCTAATTAAACAAACAAACAAACAAACAAACAAACAAACATTTGTGTTCCCAGTAAATCAGAACCGACTGTCTATAAAACCATGTGGACCTAGGAAGTCCTAGCTGAGCTATGAGATACAGCCCTGAAGGTCTGTAACAGCTCAAAGCACACAGATGGTGAGGGTGGAGGAAGAATTCTGGGGAAAAGCCAGCTGGCCACAGACATGTCTCTCAGAGAGGATTTCTCTTGGGAATTCACCAATGTCAGACATCTGGCTCTCAGTCTTCCTAGGTGTTCTGATTCCCATTAGCCAGATGCACAAAAGCTTGATCTACAAAATTCCTAAATGCTGATCCTTTTTTTTTTTTTTAACCATTATAACTAATAATTTTCAAAGGAGCATATACTGATAGAAAGACGACTAGAAAATTCTCTTCCTACAGAAGCACAAGTAAGAATCCAAATTTTTAGACTTGTCCAGTATAGTAGATACTAATGTAAATGGCATATCAAAGACCAAATACTGTAAAATGTGTCATTAATAGTTTGATTATTTATACAAATATTTGATTTTTTAGGTATATTGCATTAAAAGAAACATTCGAAAAATTAGACTCACCTCTTAAACATTTTGAAACAGCTGCCAGAAAATCTTAGAATCCCCATGGGTCTCATTTCCCTTAGTTAGCCTGGAACCAGGGCATGCCTGGAACTTCTCATTGTTCAAATAATTGATGACCTTAATTTTTTTTCCCCTTTGCTTTATTTTTTGTAAGTCTGTGCACTTGTTCAAATGCATAGGCTGGCTGGCTGATATTGGGTCTTACCTCCTGCACAGTGTTGACTTCAGATAAAGTTGGTAGGAGCACCTTGTTCTGAGTCTTTGATCATCATCCCTGGGCACTTGCCTAGGCCTGATGCCTTTGCCTAGCTCATTCTCTACCAGAGATTCAGATGAGCTGGACAGTGGCCCACCTCCATCTGGAAGCCACAGTGGAAGATGTGGGACCCTTATTTCCTTCCCATCTCCTGTTTCCCAGTGACTTGTGTAAATGAAAGCCAGGCCCAGGGAGGAGGATGTGTCTATAGGTCTACAATCACAGCACTTGAGAGGCAAAATTACAAATTCAAGGCCAGTTTGAACTATGGAATGAAACTCTATTCCTACACACTCAGGAGAGGAGAGGAGAGGAGAGGAGAGGAGAGGAGAGGAGAGGAGAGGAGAGGAGAGGAGAGGAGAGGAGAGGCAGTTCAGTGATTCAATGCTTCCTTAGAATGTGTGAAAGCACCAGGCTCAAACCCCAGGATGGCGTGGGGGTGGGGTGAGGTAAAGCTAGCTTCAAAGACCATTTTCCTGAGAGGAATGGATAGGGAGCCCTCAGATAGAGGGGGCATGAAACCCTGAAGGGAAATGTCATCTCCAGCCTGTCCTTTTTGGATTGAATGCTTCTGCTGCCTTGTGAACACAGCCTGCCTACTGATGACCTTCCAAATGGAGGTTTCTGGGCTCACCTACCTCCTCCCTTCGCTTTGGTCTGACTTCAGCCTATGAATCTAGCTTCTAACACACTATGACTCAAAGGAACGAGAGCCTATAGGAAAAAAAAATAAAGTTTTCACTCTATTGTATCAAAGAAAGATTATGAAAGCATTTATTTATAGGGATGAATAAAATTAGATAAGGTCACAGACACACTGCCTTCATCAGACCTGGAAAAGGTGCCACATGGACTGCCGTGTCTCCCAGTCTCCCATCAGTGTGGAAGCCAAGGAAGTGTGTCACGGGCCTGGGAGGAGACGGAAGAACCCGATTTCTAAGTTTTCTTTTTGCTGACCCCCATGTGAGCAGGTAGACAGGAATCAGTGCTGCCAGACGCAGGATAGGGAAGGTTAGGAAACCATGTTCTTTACTGTATCACAGTTTTTAAGAAGACTTCTAATAGGGGCTGCTGATGGCCCAACCATTAAGAGCACATGTTGTTCTTGTAGAGGGCCCAACTTTGCTTCTCAGCAGCTATGGTGGGTAGCTCACTACTGCTTATAACTTCAGCTCCAGGGAGCTAAGACCCCCTTTCGCCCCCTGCAGAGACTGCATGCAGGGATGCAAACCTACACATAGACACATTTGCGAATACCCACACACAATTTAAAAAATGAAAGTGGGCCCTGGTGCAGAGTTTGGCCGTAGACTCTTCCTATCCACCTATGACAGCCTCTGCCAACTGGGCAACATCTTAGGAAAATGTCCTTTTATTTGTTTGTTCTGAACACCTTTCAATACTTTCCTGTACTCTCCTGGGCCTAAGAAGCCAATACAGGCACACTTGAGTTGGGAAAGGACATCGTTGCCTCCCAGCTCCCTAAAGATCCAGCCTTTCTACTTCTGCTCAAAGTAATGCAGGTATCTGGGTTCCGAAACCACACTGTGAGGCGCCTCTGACTCTGCAGTAGTTCCTCCGTCTGTGGGAACGAGGGGAAGCCAAGGAGGCCCGAGATTCTTTCAGTTTCTCTTGCATGGCATTCAAGTTAGTCAGTGCAAATCGTTGTCCGAATACATTATAACATCATAAGAAGATGTGAGAAAAATGTTAAGGCATTAAGTGACATATTTTGTGTATCTTTGCTGTCAAAAGGAGGTTAGATTGCTGAAAGGTGTTAAGCATTAAGTATTGCATCTTTAAAAAATTAGACCTTATTTTTCTAGCATGGTTTTTAAGTTCATAGCAATTAAAGATTCACATCAGGCCCTTGTTCCACCATGCAAAATACTCTTAGCATCCCCAAAGTCTGTATTTATAACAACTGACTGAGTCCATGTTTCACTTGGGGATCTCTTGTGGTGTTGCCCTTCCTATGGGTTCCCTATAGCATGGTTTCACTGCTGGTCACACTTGTATGGAAGGGAAGTGAGTTTGTGTGGATGTATGTGTGTATGTTTCGGGAAGGCATACACACACACACACACACACACACACACACACACACACCAGAGTTTTATCAACACTGAATCATGTTCCCCAGGAGCCATCAATCCTGGCCTAGAACTCAACAATTATACAAAGTTAGATGGCCAGTGAGTCCCAGGCACCTGTGAGTTTCTACCTCTCCAGCACTGAAACTAAAAAGCACAAATCTCATTCCTGGTTTTTGTTTTTTGTTTTTTGTTTTTTGTTTTTTGTTTTTTGTTTTTTGTTTGTTTGGGTTTTTTTTGTTGTTTTTGTTTTTGGTTTTTTGAGACAGGGTTTCTCTGTATAGCCCTGGCTGTCCTGGAGCTCACTTTGTAGACCAGGCTGGCCTCGAACTCAGAAATCCGCCTGCCTCTGCCTCCCGAGTGCTGGGATTAAAGGCGTGCGCCACCACGCCTGGCTCATGCCTGGTTTTTTTGTTTGTGGTTTGGTTTGGTTCGGTTTGGGATCTGGGGAATATACCTCAAGTCCTTATGCTTGTCTGGCAAACATATACCAACTAAGCCATGTCCCCAGCCCACTATACTTATTTTAATAGTAAGCACATCATTTTTTTTTTACATAATAGCTCTAAAAGCTAATGTTTATTGTGACAATTCTGTAATAGTTTTACATGCATGATTTCTATGAACATAGAAAGACATGAAAGCTACAGTAGAGGAATTAAATGTTGTGGCTGTCATTACCCATGTGTGTAGAGAATATATGCAACTTCTTGTCCTTCCAGTCTTCCACAAACTTGCTATGTGTGGCTGTTTTGCAATGGAATCCTATCTATTTCAGGTACATATTGATTCTTTTTTTTTTATTAGACATTTTCTTTATTTACATTTCAAATGCTATCCTAAAAGTACCCTATACCCTCCCCCACCCTGCTCCCCAACCTGCCCACTCCCACTTCTTGGCCCTGGCGTTCCCCTGTATTGGGGCATATAAAGTTTGTAAGACCAAGGGGCCTCTCTTCCCAATGATGGCCAACCAGGCCATCTTCTGCTACATATGCATCTAGAGACATGAGCTCTGGGGGTACTGGTTAGTTCATATTGTTGTTCCACCTAAAGGGTTGTAGACCTCTTCAGCTCCTTGGGTAATTTCTCTAGCTCCTCCATTGGGGGCCCTGTGTTACATCCTATAGATGACTATGAGCATCCCTTTCTGTATTTGCCAGGCACTGGCATAGCCTCACTCGAGATAGTTATAGTTTCAGGCTTCACAGGTGCCTGGTAACAGAGTGTTTATTGACTTGGCTGGAAGAGATAACCAGAAACAAAGGACTTCTCTGTACAAGCAAAGGGCAGCAGTAGGCACTGTATGGAGTTCAGAATGACCTATAGATTTGTCTCACTCTGACACAGTCCTCTAAGTAGGCCACTTGAGGACCAGGAGGGCATATTCATCACACTTGGGTGACACCAATAGTCTGTGCCCTAATGATGTCTTATGAATCCTGTGGGGCTACAGTTTGGGACAAATCCAGAATGGAGTTTTTCTCTATCTTCTCACATGACAGAAATTTTCCCCATGTACAGTAAGTAAACACCCATTAATAAATCCAAACTTGATAAAGCTCAAATCAGTTTTATTGGGAAGCAAACCTAACTGCACCATTCCCCAGGCAAGCATGGTGATGCACCCCTGTAAACTCAGCACTTGGGAGGCTGAGACAGAAGGAATGTGAATTGGAAACTAGCCTTGACTATGGAAACTAGCCTTGGCTATGAAATCTCTCTCTCTCTCTCTCTCTCTCTCACACACACACACACACACACACACACACACACACATTCTTTCATGTTGGCTCTGTGGTACTTTGTTTTTTGTAATAATCCATTACTTTTGTGCATATCGCATATCCTCTTAACCAGATTGGCAAGCAAATGGTAATGTTATAGTCATACTCTTTCTCTTAAGCTGTAACATAAAAGGTTTTTAGCATGCCCTGGCAAAAGTGCATACATTCTGCAGTCTCCATCAATGGGAAATGTAGTCTTTCCACTCAGAGTAGGAACACTTTGAGAACCCAATTTAATACCAAGACTTATTCAATACCTTTCCTCTGTACAGAACAAACCAGGACATCAGCTCTACCCCATTCTCCTGTATTTCCTCAGCCCCTTTATGTGTTACATATTCACAAATGTTCTTGGTAGGAGAGCCAGCTTAAATTTTACCCTGCCCCCAACAAAGGAAAAGACCAGCATCTTTCTCTGCCCTGTTATGCCATATGACTTCCTTAGTCTCACTCAGAAGATTAGGATGTAAGAGCAAGCAAAGGGACATCCATGTCTGCCAGGCCACATAGGGCTACTGGGTACATGCAATGCTGCCAACGGGACTTAGAAAGTGGTTAGCCCATGAAAAGGTTGCTGACTTTGCCAGAACTACCATGGGAGCCTTCAGTACCTATGCCCAGTAATTGCACGAGGAATTCAGCCCACATCTGTGCTGCTGCTGCTGCCTCATGGACCAGCAATGAACTGCAGCAGCAGCAGCAGTTTTCTCTTTATTACTGCCATTGTAAAGTGGCAACTGTGGGTACTAGGCATGTTCTAAAGCTCCAGCCTGGGTAAGACAAGTTCTGCAAGGCAAATACAAGACAGAACCACACTAGCAGCAGGTACTGCTGGAGTCAGCTCCCATCTATGAGTCAAAGGATACAAAGACTAGTGCTTCCCAAGACTTTTGCCTCCTTAACTCTTTTTCTTCCTATTGGTATTTAGGGGGAGCTGACCATGACCAGCGAGATGGAAAACTTACAGAATGCTCTATACCTAGATGTGGTCCCAGAGTCCTGGGCCAGGCGAGCCTACCCTTCCACAGCAGGCCTAGCAGCCTGGTTTCTGGACCTGCTTAACAGAATCAAAGAGCTGGAGGCCTGGACAGGTGACTTCTTGATGCCCTCAACTGTGTGGCTGACAGGCTTCTTCAACCCCCAGTCCTTCTTGACTGCCATCATGCAGTCCATGGCCCGCAAGAATGAATGGCCACTAGACCAGATGGCCCTACAATGTGATGTGACAAAGAAGAACAGAGAGGAGTTCCGGAGCCCTCCTCGGGAAGGGGCCTACATCTATGGGCTCTTCATGGAAGGTGCCTGCTGGGACACACAGGTACAGTCTGGAGATGAGCCAAATTACACCTTGGGGTGGGTTTAATGGCATGCATGTTGACTGCCTGGTGCAGTGCTCTGGAATCTTTTTACCTAGGTGCCCTTTCTCTCCTTGAGACTTTTTCTTTATATCCATCCAAGAGCAAAGGTTCTGAAGGTTGCTTAAGATGAGGCCCATGCAACCACACTAGCTGGATCTAACCTCGGCACCATCATTTACCAATCATATGGCTGTGGTCTAGTGTTTCCTCTTAAGAGCCCCACTGACCAAACTATAAAATGGGAGAATAGCCACTGTGAAATCAAATGGCTTACTATGTTAAGAGAACTGGCCTGCATCTGGTATACAGACAGCTGACGAGGCCATGGTGCTGATTGCTGGCCTTTCTGCTTGGATGGGAAAGTATTCTGGGACTCAGAAGCCCAGGAACCACACAGATCTGAGGGGAGAAGCTGTCCCAATGGAAAGGTATCCCAAGACACAGGAGCCCAGGAACCATACAGCTCTTAAGGCAGGACAGTGTCCCAATGGAAAGGCATCCTGAGACAGGTGAGCCCAGGGACCATATGGCTCTGAGGAAGCCTCTTCAACAGAGGCAGTCCAGCTCCCAGGGGAGGGAAACCCAAGCTGAGGGGCTCAGGAGCCCAAGCCCTCTGGCTGCTTCCTCTCCCTTCCTTGCTTCTCCTCTCTCCAATGAGAGTCACAGCAGGCAGCAAATCTCAAAAGAGATCAGAGGCTCCAGGATGTGGAGAGATGAATCCTGGAGTGGTTGCCTATGCTCCCCAGGGCGAGCAGACAGCAGGGAATTGGACAAAGTGCAGTGATTATTATATAGGGATTCCTGTGGGATGGAACTTTCTAGAGATTTCCAGGGTGAATATTGGTAAGATGTCAAGTCCTGAGCTTGGGGAACTCAGGGATTGGTGGGTTTTGTTCAAACTTTTCACCTGAAATTGGCATACTCTTGGGAGGATCCTGTTAAAGGACTAGAGATGACCTTTATGACAGTTAGGGAGGTGTGGAGGAGGGGCCTCAGGCAGAACCCTGGCCACTTTCCCGCCTTGAGGGCTTATAAAGTTTACAGTATACAAGTTTACCAAGGGGGTCCATGGCAGGGAGAGTCCTGTAGCGGACGTGGTGTGAATATCTAACACGGATGGCAACTGGTAATGGGTACTGCATTTCTTTCCGGTGGAATGAACATAATTTGAAACTAATATTATTATCTCTAAGAACACTGAACCATATACTTTTAAAGGGCTGGCTTTGTGGTATGTTAAGGACAGTCTAAGCTTGCCCTGCTCCTCCTCACCGTGAACATTCTGTCCTGGGGACAAATGACAGTCCTTCTGTTCACTAGTTCAAACATCCACCACGACTTATATCAACCTCTGAGAGAACTAGAAAGGCAAATCGTTTTAATACATTTATGAAAACAAACCAAATTCTGTTCATAACAAAAGCAGGCCAGGGGCACGTGGTAAAGGGATCAGTGTCTCCCCAAGTTTCCAAGGGGTGCTTCAGGAAGCATCTAGCACATGTGGTAAGGAAGAGTTCTGTAGTTGAGCAGAGCTGGGATAGCAGCAGGTTGACTTCTGAAAACTCAAGAGCATCTCATCTTCAGTGTGCTTGCTGCAAGTCCAAATTTATCTGGCTAACGACTCTCTGGCTCCTGAGAGCATCTTAGAATCAGTAGAAACTTTATAGCCAATTAGACAATGGTCTTTGATAAGTCTACTGGGCCTCCCAGAAAACTATAAGACAACCTAATCTGAAAAGTTACAAAATGGCCAAGGCCCACCCTTATCCCTAGTTGGGGGGGGGGGGGAAGTACCTCCTTGCAAAAAGTTGAAATGCCCCAGAGGTGACATGACCACATAACAAAATCTCAAAGAAGTAGCAACTCTGCCCAGCTATAACCTCAAACCCAAAAGTATGTGCTGGCAGAAACTGCACTCCCTTCCCTGTCTAGAGCTTTAACATGGCATCTGCCAAAAACTTGCCCTTCATATCCTGATAAAATGGATGTATCAAAAAGTAAAGAGGGAGAATCTATCTGAAAATAGATTAATCTGTACAGGATGGATAAACTTTAGGGATCTATATCAACAACTGACTTTAAAGCCAGTTGTAATAGCACATGCTTATAATCCCAGCACTCAGGAAGCTGGCAGAAAAATCGTGAGTTTAAGTACAACTTCAGTTACACAGCAAGACTTCCCTTTCAAATAAACAAGCAAAAAAAAAAAAGATGATTTATGCTAAGCACATAGAAATGTATTTTTAAAGTATGAGACAGTTTCCACTGTAGGTTATTGAGAGAATCCTGAAGAGTGGGCAGGGCTCTGCCAGAACCTGGGGAAGGCTGACTGGCTGGACTCTGGAACTAAAGTGGCTTTCTTTACATTCTTGTTCTTAGGCTGGGATCATTGCAGAGGCAAAACTGAAGGACCTGACACCGCCCATGCCTGTGATGTTCCTCAAGGCCATTCCAGCAGATAAGCAAGATTACCGAAGTGTCTATGCTTGTCCTGTGTACAAGACTTGTCAGCGGGGACCCACCTATGTGTGGACTTTCAATCTGAAGACTAAAGAAAACCCGTCCAAGTGGGTTCTGGCTGGTGTGGCCTTGCTTCTCCAGATTTAGCATCTTTAAGATGCTAAAAAAGGGAGAAAAAAGGCGGGCCACTCTCAGCTCCCTGACAGGCAAGTGGGGGGTGAGGGTGTGTGTGATAGATTCTTATTAAGAAGTCATAGGCATTAAACCTCTGTAGAACTTCTCTAGGGAACTTGGAGTGCCTCAAGAGAGGCTGAGATCCTAGAGAGCCCAGAAATAATGGGAAAACTCTGAGGAGTAAATTTTTCAAATAAAGTGATTTACTCAACTCTTCTAAGAACTGTTGTCATAAATAATGGTAGAGACTAAGGCAATGAAGCCGGTAATGACCACAGACCTTGTTACACAGTGCAGTCCTGGACCTTTGTGCTCTGGCTCCCAGGTACCTCACACGCACAGGCAGTACCCACCAATCACAGTCTGCATGTCATTGCTGCTTGAGAACACTGCGTTGTTTAGAAATATTAGTGCTACCACTCTAGCATTTCTCTCTAAAGAGCCAGAGTACGTTCTCAAGGCTTTGCAAACCACATTCTTACAGCCTAGAGGTGGAACCAAGTGAGTGTGGCTGCCTTCCAGTAAGACTCACAAAAACACAATCACTTCTGTTGGAGCAGCTGTCATATGGCACCTGTCCTAGTGGCCTGGGATTGAGTCACACATCTACTAAATAACCTTTCTACTCACTGTTTGCTGAGGATCCAACTGTAATCACGTAAGCAGATCCTATTAGCTTTGATATTCTGAACACTACTGATGAGACACCCCCCCCACCCCCAAGAAGAAGCTTATACTATAAAGCTACTCACCTAAAACTTTCCAGATTTCTCACTGTGGACATGACCACTGGAAGCTAAATGGGTGTGCAGTTTTGATGGGTTTCACACAGCTCTGTGAAGTGACTTTGGTAAGGAAGGTCAGGATGAGCAGGGATCACTCTTCTTCTTTCATACCTTTGCAGTAGTATTTAGTTACTATTTAGACGGTGCTTCATGAAATACAACAGGCACTCAAAGCCCCTGGAGGACTTGTCAGAGCTAAGCTTGAATACTACTTTGCACAATTCCTGACTCAACTTGGTAAGGTTTAAGAATAAACATGGGAAAGGGGAATTCTTTAGGGAAGAGGAAGGTGGTAATCCAGAAGATGGAGGGAAGTGGATAAAATAGCAATAAGAATAGCTGAAAAAGTCACAAAGAATCATACTATTTAAAAAACAATAATAGACATAATTCTGAATATAAATATGCATATATAGTTTTAATGAGTTATTCTCATCTAGACTGAAAGCATTCTCTCCAAGAGTCAAAGACTACCTAACAAAAACTGCAACAGCAGACATGAGAAGCTGTCTTCTGAGTCTGTTGGGCAGGGCTATCCAAATACACAGCCTATTACGCTGTTGTTCTTAGTTACCGTCAGAGGTGGAGGTTCCTATTGCTGAAAATACTATGCACGTCAGAAATAGGGCCCAGCCCAAAGACCCCTGGGTTACAACTGACCTGAACTGAGAACTAACTTTCATGGTACCAGAAGGCTCCATGCAAGTTTCCAAAGATGAGAGGCAACCAACAGCCCTACCCAGCTACAATACCTCCCAACACAGCACCTACAAACCACACACCAGCACGGCACAACAATAATCCTAAGGGTGTAGTCACAGCATAATCCTGGCAGTAACCAATAGCTCTCTAATCCACTCAACAAAAAGGAGACCTAGCTAGCTACTCAGCACTAGTGAAGCAATGGTCATTAGAGGAGATTCTAATATAGATATAGTTAGAGATTTATGCATGCATACATTAACATGGGTGAAAATAGAGGCCATGAATTTGAACGGGGGTCAGGAGGGGTACATGGGAGTGTTGATAGAAGTTTCACTGTATCAAGGAAGGAAACTTTGAGATATACAGCTTGTGATTACAAGGACAAATGGGCAGGTTAGACATATATATGTTAATAAAATCCTGGGCAGTATTAAAAATTAGATCGATACTATTGATTTCTTCCTAACACCCTACAGGCAAAATGAGGTAATAACATTTTAAAACATAAAACACTCTGGCAATAATAATAGTTCAAGAAGGATGCCAGGAGAAAGGAGGAGAGTTGAGGCAATGTGAACATGTGGCAGGCAGACTTAACTGAGGTAAAGGTTGCCCAGCATGGCCTATGCTTTTGTTTTCTAGTTTCTTTCAGCTACATTACCAACCTGCTAGGTTTCTATGGGGTGGTCCTGGAGCTCTGTCCCCACATGGGCTCTTCTATGAAAACTGTATATTCAGAAGTGAGAGTCAAAACACAGTGAACACGGCAGATACACGAAAGATAGAGACCGACTCAGCTCAGTTTATTTCACATAAGAGACAGTTAGACAGGAACTCTGTCACCAGACTGACAAAGATGGCATGCACTCGCAGTCGACACTACCTCCCCTTCTGTGATAGCCTGCTCTAGAAGCCAGTCAGGCTCTCATTGGAGAGCTACTAAAGTCATTATTATCTACCCTGCATGTCTTTCCCAGGAGGTCCAAAATAGGAGGCCAGCTGAAACAAACAAAAACTGTTTTCTTTTCCTGGTGCAAAAAGAAAAACTAAACTCAGCTTAGAACAACATCCCCTCTACATCAAAACAGTGCCCAGCTCCTCTCCCTCCAACACACAGAGAGGAGGAAGTCGTTTCTGGTCCAAGTTCTTCCAGGCAGAGCTGAGCAGGCTTGCAATGGACTGTAGTGCCTGGGGAGACGTGGCTATGGGCAGGGCTTCTTCCCCAAGTGTGATCTCTGATGCTTGTCAAGGCTGGAGCTCCAGCTGAACTGCTTGCCACAGTGGGTACATTTATAAGGTTTCTCACCTGTATGAACCCTTTGATGTCTATTGAAGTTTGACCTCTGAATAAAGCTTTTCTCACAGATGGGGCATTTATAGGGTTTCTCTCCCGTGTGGATTTTCTCATGGTGGCGCAAGCCTGAGAAGTCACTAAAGCCTTTCCCACAGTAATCACATTTACAGGGCTTCTCTCCTGTGTGAGTTCTCTGATGTTTCACAAAGTCTGAGCTTCGTAGAAAGGCTTTTCTGCAAATTCGGCAGTGAAAGTATGTCTCTCCAGTATGAGTCCTCTGGTGAAAAACAAGCTGTGAATTCCTGTAGAAGGTTTTCCCACACTCTCGGCACGTGGGCAGTTTCTGGGCCATGGGGGCTCTGGCCTGGCCCTTCTGAGAGGCCTCTCTCTTCTCCTCTAGCCACAAGGCAGACAGTTCTCCCGAAGACGAGCTCGGTATGTGCTGACCTGGCTGTTTCCCAGAGCCCCTTTCATAAGGAAAGAGATGCGCCCCAGTTCCCTCGCCCTGAAGGTTTTCCAGAGCCTCTGGGGCACTGTCTCCTCCAAAGCGATGCGCCTCACTCTCACCGAAGAAATCACTCAAGGCAGTCTGTGGTGGAGCCTCACCTGATTCCTGAGAGAAAATATCCAGACATCCCTGGTTCCTGTGATTTTCCAAGTTTAGGTTCTCTTTGTCATTTTCTTGTCTGTCTTCTGAAAGGAAAAAGAAGGTTTAAGTGGCAGTAACTGTTATCCAACTGATGCAAAGATGGCGCCAGGCCAGCATCATGTTTCTTTTTACTGAAAGGGTATCAATAAATGTGGAAAACTATCACCCAGGTGCCTGAGCACGCCAGACTCACTCTGCTTGGGCTTGGTTCAAGGCTAAATCAATTGGCTCTGAGGCCGAGCCACTCATTCTGAAGAGCACAGGCTTCTAGTGAGCTTTTCTGACTCCTCCACAAGCAGACACTTAAGGGCCAAAACCACCAAAACTATATACATTCAGTGCTTGTTAAGATGGTTGGTTTTCTTTCTAAGGTTTATTTTTATTATCAGTAATTATGTGTATGTATGTTTGTATATATACATACATGAGTGCAGGTACCCCCAGAGGAGCTAGAGTCACAGGCATCTGTGTTGGGAACCAAACTCAGGTCCTCTGCAAGAGCAGCACACACGCTCTTAACTGCTGAGCCACCCCTCCAGCCCCAAGATTTTTATTTGATTATATATAAAAGATAAACACAGTAAGAATTTAGGAGGAGAAAATAAACACATGTAAGAAGCCCGAATCAAACCCAACAGCATTACCAATTATTATGGGATATATGACACTGGGCTCACAATGCAGCCCCAGCTAGCCTGGAACTTTCATCAGCCTGGCTGGCCTCAGACTCCAAGAGATCTGCCTGCCTCTGCCCCCTGAGTGCTGGATTAAAGGTGTGTACCACCACTGTATCTGGACTTCCAGTCTAATTTCACTTGCATGCACATATATACAACCTACTTTTAGATAAAACTGATGTCATATTGAACACAGTTGTATATCTGGTTAGATAGCATTTATATAGTAAGGATTGACCCTGGTCTATTTAATATTTAACATGAATTTTCATATAAGAAACCTAAATTATTTTGGGGTGGGGGGCGGGGAGAGACATGTTGAGACAAGGTTTCTCTGTATTGTCCTGGTGTCCTAGAACTAGGTCTGTAGATCATATTGGCCTTGAATTCACAGAGATCTACATGCCTCTGCCTCCTACGTGCTGGGATTAAAGGCATGTACCATTACCACCTGAGCAAGAAATATAAAATTTAGCTAATAAACTTCACTAATGTTTTATTGTATTCCTAATTTTATTGTAGGCTCAATGCAATAAGGCTATATTGTGCCACACCAGCTAACTAGAGCAGTTCTATGTGCCTTGCTATTTATATACGTTCTATGTAAGTAGTTTTGGTTTTGTTGTGTTGCCCAGGATACCCTCAAACTCTTAGGCTCAGGTCATACTCCTGCTCAGCCTCTTGGGTAGCTGGGAATTCAAGCAATGGACACCACATCTAGCTATACATGCTTTAATAACTTGTGTAGGCAATTATGCCTTTTCTCATAATGCAGGTTTCTGATTATTGATCTGGTAAAGAATTTATTTTTTTATTTTGGTTAGAAGGTTTATTTAAACTTTTAAAAATTACCTTATTCTTATAAATCTAAGATTTTATTCAGTGCCAGGCATAGTATCATATAAGGTGAGGCAGGAAGATCACAAGTTCAAGGGCAGCTCAGGCAACACAGCAAGACACATCTTTAAAAACAAGAAAGGAATCATCCTAAGCTACAGGTTCAAGGCCAGCAGCTCTACCTAAGACTTGGCCTCAAAAATCTAAACCAAACTAAACAAAAACAAACAAGAGATGGTTTTCTTCTTCTTCCTTTTTTTTTTTATTCTCACCTTACCTGAACTGCCAGGCCTACACACCGATCAGAGAATAGAAGTGAACATGTTCATTCTCTGAGTGCCAAGACATAGCCCATTTAAAGGGTAAAGTACTGTCTGTTATTTTTAAAGAAGAGTCCAGTAACCGCCACCATGAAAATAATAATAAATATATTGTGAATTTAGGAATTCCCCATTGTGGAAACCTATGCCCTTAATATGTTATTTACTATAATAAATATCACTGTAATAAGCAATTCTTTTCATAAGTGTTTACCCATTTTCTGATCAATGCTTTAAAGGAATTCCTCAGAGCACAAGTGCAATACCTAATGGCTTGAACAATACGGTTTTGTTTTGTAAATTGTTCTTAGATTTATTTTATGTGTGTGTGTGCCTGAGTGTGTATAAGTGCACCACACATACACAGGAACCTATGAAGGTGAGAAAAGGGTTGGATCCCCTGAGGCTGGAGTTACAGATGGTTGTGAGCTGGTATGTAGATCCTGGGAACCAAACAACCCAGCTCTTCGACTGACTCCTAAACCAATGAGCCATCTCTCCAGCCCCCAGTTTCTTCTTCTTTTTTTTTTTTTTTTTTTTTTTTTAGTTTTTCAAGACAGGATTTCTCTGTGTAGCCCTGGCTGTCCCGGAACTCACTTTGTAGACAAGGCTGGCCCCAAACTCAGAAATCCACCTGCCTCTGCCTCCCGAGTGCTGGGATTAAAGGCGTGCGCCACCACACTCAGCTTCCTAATACCTACTGGCAACTTGACTTTCTCAGAAGGGCTCTCCCATCCTCTGGTATGTTGTTAAGCAGGAGAAATGGGGAGGGTGCTAATACTTGAGTACTGAATGCTTTTTCTATGTATGCTATTTAGACCAGTGAAAAATGGATTTTTGTTATTTTAAATGTTAATTCCTCAGTGATAAAAGGATAAATCTTTTTCCTCCCACATCTCAGAGCTACTTTTTTACACCCCAAGACTGCTGTCCAAATTTTACTGAAAAAAGTAATTTTTCCTCATCAACTTGATTTAACCTTTCTCTATTTTAAAAAAATTAAAACAGACCATTATTCATCTATCAAGTTAACAAAAATGTTTTACACCAATTTTGTTGCAGTACTTTTGTTTGAAGATATTCTGATATATAGATTTTTTTACTTTATAAGCAAATTATTATTATAAGTCTGTTAATCTTTTCCTCAAAGATTTTTTATTACCTCTATGCTTAGAAAAAAATATTTCCAATCCAAACAGACAGCAAATAAAATATCTACTCTTGTTTTTTTTCCTTTGTGTCTACTTTGCAAATTATCTTTGCAAATTAAAAATTGACTTCTAGCTTATTTTGTTAAGCAACATAGGCAAAGCTCTCCAGTAGCTCCCTTACAGCCCCGCACAGAGAAGCAGTTCCTGCCCAGGGATCCCTGCTACCTCCTTCATCAGAAGGGATCTGACAGCCTTGTGCTTCCTGGGTTCCTTTCCTAGGTAACGCTCACGAAGGAGCTTCCAACTCCGATTCTTCTCTGCTGTTAACATATCTACTTAGGAATCACGTAACTGGTTTGGGGGTTTGGTTTTGTTTTACTTTTCTGCTGTTGTTTTATTACTTGGGTACCCTGACTACATATGCAGTATACAACTTTTTGAGGCTGATCCTGCTGATCTGCTTTCACTGTGAACTCTCCTCCTTCCACCTGGTCAAAGACAGCCTTTCTCTCTGACTTCTGCACTTGGCCTTACTACACATCTGGCAGTCTGCCCAACTGTTGAGTTTTCCAAATGGTCCTCTCTTACCTTGTTGCTGCAGCCTCTGCCCCAGTTCAGTCTCTCTCCCTATAAACCTGGGCCCCTACTAGGCCCTGTACAAGCTTCTCTCTCCAAGTGTTCTCTTCCCATCTGTCCTCATCACCACCAAATTAATCTTCCCACATTTACTTGTAATACGCTTTCTCTCCGTTCTATCTCAAGCTATAAAGACAGGCTATGCAAGGCAGAATGTAATGGGGCCAAGTCAGCAAGAAGGATGGATGGAAAAAACCCAACAAAACCCCAAGCCAAACAGAAAACAGCTGGGATATAATGAGCTGAATATCACAAATAAAACCCAACCGCTAAAAGGTTAGGCAAGCTCTGTTCTTTACTCACTCTTACTGAGAATATAAATATGCCAAAAAAAAAATCATCTCTAAAATAATAATGGTAATAATAATAATAATAATAATAATAATAATAATAATAATAATAATAATACAGGCTCAGTGTATAAGACCACTCACTGTTCTTCCAGAGGATCTGGGTTCTGTTCTCAGCACCCATGTGGTAGCTCATTAACTGTTTGCAACTCCAGTTCTAGGGAATCTGATGGCCTTTTCTGGCCTCCTTGAACACCATGCAATGCATGTGGTGTAGATATATGCAGACAAAATACCCATATACAAAAACTTTTTAAATTCAAAATTTATAATATTAATTCTACGAGGTGAACCAGTAGAATAATAATAAAGCCCCAGTCTTCCCAGGCTCCTTTTCTAAGTAACACTCATGAAGCACCTTCTCCCAGGTTTGCTCGCCTGTCTTCCCTGATAACATGACATGGTGTCAACCGATCGTTCCAAAGGAACTCTTGTGAAATAGTAAATATACTGCTCCAAATTAAAATCAGAACTGGGTGGAATGTGTGCTGCGCATGTATGAAATCTGACTTGACTCGCAGCACAAATGAACAATTGATAATAAAGCCTATCTATCAATTCTTATTCTCTGTAGTACATTAGCAGAGGAAAATGATTAGACGTCATCAGGGAAAGGATAATCTGAGTCCTTTTCCTTCTCCAGGATTCTAGAATTCAATACATGTGTACATGGGCATGTGTGTACACATGGGAGTGACCTACTTAAAAAATTCAGGTTTATTGCCAGTCTTCAAAAATGTTAAGCATCAATTGATGCTGCTATTTAATGAAGCCCAGGTCAACAGAGACTAAATAGAACACTCTTTTGTTTGTTTATTTTGCTGAAGTAGGTGGTTAGCACTGATTCGGATTGGGTTGAGCAAGTTTAGTTTGGGCCAGCACAATGGCTCAGTAGGAGCCATTGCTACCCAAGCCTGATTGCCTGAGTCTGACCTCCAGAGCCCACACAACAGTGGAAGACGGCCTCTGGACACATGCAAAGGCACAGCATGCCCCTCACACAGATCATAAACACAGACTAACAAATACAATTTTTTTTTACAAATCCAAAAAGTATTTTCTCTGAATTTCTTTACTGATGAAATTTACTATTACACGAAGTCTTTCTGAGGAAATTTTAACTACCTATATTGGCCTCGTGTTGTCTGAATATTAGTTCGCTCTGAGAAGGCAAACTATTGAAATAGACAAGACTGACAGTAGATGCAACATGTGTTCTTTCTTTCATGGTTAAATAAATATATCAACAGCCTTGTAGCCAGCAACTGCAGGTAGTCAAGATCACAGTTAGCTATGACTAATGCAATAACTACTTTACCCAGCACCTGCAGTTTGATCTGCAGAGGGCAGAAATGGCTAAAGAATTATGACACCACTGACCTTTGCAGGGGAGTCTTGCCATCTTCTCAGAGCCGTGAAGGTGCAGCCCCACCAGCTCTTCCCCATATTCTGCTAAGTTAGTCAGGTCAGCTTTGGAGTTGGAAATGCCTGCTACTGAGAGAGAGAAATTTTGTGGGCTTAGACAAACAGTGGCGTCTGGGAGCTCAAAAGAGAAGCCCAGACATGGAGTCACTTATATACACTCACCAGAGAACTAGATGATAAAGATATATGGTAAATGCCATGAAAAAAAAAATCTAGACAGGTGACAAGGACCCAGGGACCACTGGCAGGCTGGTGCAAACATTAAAACAGGGACTCGTACCTTTCATGAAGCAGTTCAGTTTATTAGGAAAAAGAATATGGACCTAAAGCCAGTAACAACTGCATCCCTTGGGAGCTGTAGAAGATTGAGCAAGTCCTTGATCTGATGATGCTCACTTCCAACATCTTTAAAAAGGGAATCCTCTGGGTGGGCGTGGTGGCACACCCCTTTAATACAAGCATTCAAGAAGCAAAGACAGGTGGATCTCTGTAAGATCAAGGGCAGCCTAATCTATCTAGTAAGTTCCAGGTCAACCAGGGCTACCTAGTGAGACCATGTGTCAAAGGGGGAAAAACAGGGCTGGAGAGAGGGGAATAGTATCACCACGCCCATGCCCATTTAATGTGTCTCATAAATTAAAGGTATTACTATAGATAACATAATCACACAGTTCCTGGAGGACAGAACACTTTCAATATTGGTACATTCTTACTTATATGCCTGCTATTTCTAACTCATCAACTTCCTATAGTAGCACCAATGCCCCCCTTTACACACACCTTCAACAGGTGTCTCTTGGAATGCACAGAGAATACCTAACAGTTTCCCAGTCTTTTCATCTCCTCCCATCAAGTGGACACATGCCCTCACCTCCTGAGACCATTTTCCCATAGGTCTCCAGCATGAGATCCCAGTACTGTTCCTTCTGAGTAGAATCGAGGTGTCTCCACTGCTCCTGGGGGAAAAATCACAGACGTATCATTCCAATGAAGGTGCTTAGACCTGCTTCCCAAACTACAGAAAGCCTAGAGGAAGGAATGCACTGTGGATGCTGGTCAACAGGAGACCTAAGAACTCACTGAAACAAGTGAGTCCTCTGTCAAGGACAAAGAGGGCACTGGGGGGGATGATAGGCTTCAGATCCCTATTTCCTGCCCAGTTTATAAAACACTAGGGGCGTACTTCAGGGTTTTGGTTTGGTTTAGTTTGGTTTGGTTCTATGATACAAATTAGGAGTGAAGAATACCACACACCCTGACCCTTGCTCTTGTCTCTTTCAAGAGCTGCAGGTCTTTTGACACTAGGTGCCTGCTATCCCCACTATTAGAAACCTAGAAATCCAAGAGAAAGGAAGACAATAAAAGGGAAATTAGTGAGAAAGGTGATTGTAAGTGAGTGAAAGGGTAGTAAGAGTTAACAGCTGTAAACCTTGATTCTGAAACAGAAGCATCAGGAGTCACAACTGCATACATCTGGAGACTCTCAACGGTTTCCTCTCAGTGAAGCTGGCCTTACTCAGTGCTCCTGAGCAAGGTGCTCCACTGTCAGACAAAGTAGGCTGAAGACCCAAATCCATCTACTTTTCAAATTTAAATGTCAGCCTCCCCACGAAGAAGCTGACATTAGCAACCCAGAGTCATTGGCAGCACTCTGTGGAGGTGTACATACTAGGCCCCAGTCCCAGACTGACCACTTTCTATTGTGGGATCTTGGCAAGTTACTTAACCTTTTGGAGTCTTGGTCCCCACCTGCTGGCTGTTTGCACTAAGCTTGTTGGGAAGTTTGAAACAAGTAATACAAGCACCGCTCTTACAACAGGCCACCCTGAGCTTCTCACCCTGAGTGCTAAAGCAAGTCGGCCACCTAGTGTCAGCAATGTCTCCAGGAGACAGAGAGTTTGGAATTGGCAAACTGAGTGTGGGAGAGAGAAGACAGGGAAAGGAGAGAATTTTTGGTATGAAAAACATCAGAATGCTCAAAAGTTCAAAATTCTTAACTATATTGTAAATACAAAATTAAATTTAAACTTATTATTTTGTTACTCTTACATGAATAAAACTCCTGGAAACAGCCAGTCTAGTAAATATTGCTAAATACTGGAGTCCTCTCAGTTCGAACCCACAAGACCTTCATTTGTGAGCGGTCAGGGAAAAGGATGCCATGCAAGCCCCTGACAGAATGGCAGCTTTGCTGGACACTGGACAGTCTCCATGGCACTAGGACAGTTGTTGCTCTGTGAAGTGGCAAGCAAGAGAGCACAAGCACTGGAAGCTCCAACATCGCCACCAGACAACTGACAGCCCAGAGTCACTGAACACTGCACCAATGGCTGAAAGCCTCACTCCAACACTGCCAAGAAACTGAGGCCTGAATGCAACCCCTAGTACTGGTGCAGGGTGCCAGTAGCTATACCTTTCCCTTTGAAAGTCCCAAAGTCCACTGTGTGCTCGGATGGAAAATCCTGCTCCCATGTGGAAAGAGCACCATCTTGTGGGCTTATCAACTATGCCACCTTCAACTCAAATAGAGTAGGGGGCGCTCTACCCAGTCATAGTTTCTGATAATGACATACTATGAAGGAGTAATCACATCCCCTCTGCATTCTGAAATAATCAGCAAAACTTCAAATTAATAGAAAAGACTAGAGGTAGGGGTATATTTAAATTTCCCTTAATTTTTCAAAGGATTCCATTAAATATGAAGGTTTTGCTAAAGCTGATAATGGTTGGGGTTGGTGGTTACTGGGATATGTAAGGATGACTTATTTACTTTAGTGGTTGGTAGGCAGTTGTCAACTAATACATTATGTGTATATAGTCACCAATCAGCTAATACAGGCACTGTGTATGTGTATAATTGCCAATTGGCTAATACAGGCACTGTATGTATATAATTGCCAATCAGCTAATAGAAATATTGTAGATGTGTGAAATTGCCAATGAGCTAATAAGGGCAGTGTGTGTGTGTGTGTGTGTGTGTGTGTGTGTGTGTGTGTGTAGAGTTATCATTCAGCCATTACAGGTACTGTACGTGTGTGGAGTCACCAATCAGATAATACAGGCACTGTGCATATTTATAGTTGCCAATTGGCTAACACAGGAGCTGTAAGTATATATAGTCACCAGTTGACTAATACAAATACTCTGTGTGTATAGTCACCCAATATATAATTACCTAATACAGGCACTGTGTATGTGTATGTAATCATCATAATATTTGTTCTTTGTTTTATTTTGTGACTGGCCTAAAATTCTAATACTGCTGTCTCAGGCTTCTGAGTGCTAGAATTACAGGCAAGTGCCCACCATGCCTGGCCTTGATCTTTCAAGTTATCCAAAACAGGTAACAGATGCTGTCTGTAATGTTTAAATATATTAACCAATTCTCTAAACTGTCCCTACATACTCCAGAAGCAATAGTCCTTTCATAAAGTAAGACACAGCTTGGTTTGGGCTGGGGAGATGGCTCAGTGGTTAAGAGTACCGACTGCTCTGCTGGGAGCCCTGAGCTCAACTCCTAGCAACCACATGGTGGCTCACAACCATCTGTAATGAGATCCGATGCCCTCTTCTGGTGTGTCTGAAGACAGCTACAGTGTACTCAGATAAACGAAATGATAAATTGTTGAAAAAAAAAAGAGACAGCTTGGTTTTCCGATAAAACTAGCGCCGATAGTATAGGTCTACTAGACCTAAAAGTAAGATGACAAAGCTATGTACACTTAATTTTTTATCACAGAAGCCAAAAGTTACATTGGAAAAAAAGATAGCTGTTCAATAAATGGTGCTGGCAAAACCAGTTATCTACCTGAGGGTGAAATTAAATTCTTATCTTTCGCCTTGTACAAAAATCAACTAAAAAAAAAAATCAACCAAAGACCTTAATTTAAAACCCTAAGTGTTGAAACTTGTAGAAGAAACCACAGGGACAACTCTTCAAGACACTGGAATAGACAAGAACTTTCTGGATAGAACACTGCCAGCACAGGGACTGTCAAAAACAATCACAGACCACGGGCCAACAGATGGGCCTCATAAGAATCCAAACCCTCTGCTCCGCCAGGAAACAAAGTAGCAGAACACGCAGCCCCAGGATGGGGAGAAACCCTTATGAGCCACCCTTCACCCAGGGAACAACACCCAGGATTTACAAAGAACTGCAGAAAGTAAATACCATGGGATGAGACTGCCGGCAAAGGAAAAGGAATCAGTAGACAGTTTTCAAATGAACCTTGGCCCTGGGTAGCAGGCTTCCCGGGTGCTCACCCACAGTCCTGCCCGTCTCTATTTTCACATCTCAGGTTTCACATCTCACTCACTGTCAACTGATGACTGAGAGCCTCAAATGGAATGCTTCATAAATAATTCCTAGGCTTTAAATTGTACATTCTTTCATTTATAATCTGTCTGTTTGTTTTTTGAGTCAGTATATTCAGTACAGTTCACTGTGGCTTGAAACTCACTGTCTAAATTGTTCTTGAATCTACAACACGTACCACTTCATTTTTTAAAGTGCTAGAAATACAGGTGTGCCACCACACCCAGCAACTATGTGTCATTCTGAGTGGGTGGCATAATTTCAAACAGGATGTGAGCCATCAATTTAGCCAAAACATCCACCTATACACTACCCACCAGGACATCACCCTGCATACACTGCCCACCAGGACATCCCCCTGCATACACTGCCCACCAGGACATCCCCCTGCACACACTGCCCACAGGACATCCCCCTGCACACACTGCCCACCAGGACATCCCCCTGCACACACTGCCCACATACTTGTTATTTAGCAGCTCTGCTTGCTGACAGACCCACAGTTGCATGATCAGTGCTTCTGTTCAACTGGCCCTTATTTTACTTAAGAGAAGCTCTGCAAAGTGCAAGAGATGGTGGCCATGACTGAGAGAAGTCATGAAGTACGTACTATAAAATGGAAAATGAAAACATTCTCTACTCACTAAGGAAAAAGCCACGCACAGAAGTCGCTGAGTTCTACAGTAAGAACAAGTCTTCTACCCGTAAAATGGTGAAAAAGAGAAAACATTAGTACTAGTTTTTCTGTCACACCATGAATTGCAAAGTTATAGCCATGGTGGGTGAGAGTTCTACTATCCACCTCACTCCATCTCATTACACAAGTCTGTGCTATCTGACATCAGCACATAAAGGCTAAGTACAGTGTTACAGGAAGACAGACTGACACAAGGTTCCTCACTCACGTAACTCTCATTACAAAGCGCTGCTAGATGTATTCCATTATTAGATGACAATGTAAATCGCTCACCTTTCATAACTTACAAATTAATCTTTATCCGAGGAATGATAGAAAAGCCCCAGTCTCTCTATACACATGATGTACAATGTTATGCATAATTTCAGACATCTTGAAAGGACACACACACACACACACACACACACACACACACCTGAAAAGTCTGAGCAAAATAGAACAAACTTTGTCCAAATAACCGCATCCCGAGAATATTTATAAAAACAAAGATAACCCAGCAATTGCTTGAGATGTAGGTAGATGGACAACACAGACCCAGCAAGAAGACATTTTAAAAACAGAGGAAATAATATTTATATGTAGGGAAGAGGAAGATGAGTTATTTCATAAAATTGCATTTTATATAAAATTCTAGAAAATACAAATATGTGGTAATAGAAGGTAGGTAGGTGTCTCAGAATGGCTGGGGTACTGCAAGTGACAGGAGACAGGAACTCAAAGAGCAAGAGAGGGGCTGTAGAGACAGCTCAGCAGTTAAGAGCACTGGATGCTCTTCCACAAGACCCAGGCTCAATTCCTAGCATGCACATGATAATTCACAACCATCTGTAACTCCAGTTCCTGGGGATCTGCCCTCTTCTGGCCTCCATGGGCACCAAATGCACCTGGCACATACCAGATAAAACAACTCATAAATATAAAAATATTTTTTAAAAACCTTCAAAGAAAAACTTAAGATGTGATGTTTTTAAAGAAAAACATGTGAGGAAGATAGTCATTCTTGATTGTGCTTGTGTTTTAGGGCTGCATGCACACACCAGAACTTATTAAACTATATGTTTTGAGTATCAACATTGTCTCTATGATATCAGAGAAAAAAATTCACCTGTCATACATGAAAAATAACCATCCCAAGTTTCTAACAGACTCCTGTGTGGGTAGCTCATACTAGGAAATGAAATAGCCCTTTCTTAGCATGACCTCAAAGTAATGAAAAAAAAAAAATCAGAAACTACCAGGCAAAGCAACTTGTACCTCTTCCCAGAGGCCAGATTCCATTATCCATCTGTCAAGATGTCTGGCTAGAGAAGCGGGGACTCAGCTCTTTATGGGGCAGCAGCCACTGCAAGTCCTATGCAGCCATGCTCCACCTCTGCTTCTCTTGTGAGTCTGTCCCCACCGACCCTCCTGGGCCAGGGGACACAGGCCAAGGACCTCTGCTCACCTCCTGTAGTGCTGGGTGAAGTGCTGTTCCCACCTCTTGCTCTCTAACAGGCCTCTCCTCAGGTCTGGCAGGAAGCTGGGAAGCAGCCAGCGCTGTGACAAAGGATAGAAGGCTTTCAGAATCCCTTAACCACTCCCCAAGGGACACCGTGAAATTCTTCACAAATTAGAACAGATTGCAGTGTCAATCAAATTCAAAGACTTGTGATTACGTACTAATATCTACCAGCCCCCACTCCAAACTTCCAGTCTCACCCATGTTTCTCCCAGCTCCCTCCAAAGAACCAAACCCCAATCATGAATGGTTTAAAATACAGATCAGGTCATTTCCACACTTTCCAGGGGCCAATATACTTTTTCAGCATACACTTAGCCACACTAACCACAGCCCCCAAGTTTCTCCCAGAGACTACCACATAGCACAACAGATAACTGCCCCTCACCTAATTCTGGCTCCATGTCTGATTCCTCTTTCACACCATGGCTCAGTAGCTCCCCAGGTGCTGAGGATGAATTCCGAAGGGGCAGGTCCTGAGGTGCCACTTCCAGAGAGGGCTCCACCTCCAGTGCGGGCTCCAACCTGTCCCCAGGGCAGTGTGTCAAATTCTCCTTCTCGAATGGAATTTCTTGTCCTAGAACTTGGATGCTGATCTGGACACCAAACAGCACTAATTACCAAAGGATGCAGAGTCAAGATTGCTCAAAGTTAATGGAGCTGGCCTTCTACAACAGACCACGAGATAGACAGTCTTATGGCTATCGGGCACAGAAAAAGAAAAGCCCCCTTTAACCCAGAAAAACAGACCAGAAACTGAGGCCTGAACCAGGTCTGAGAGACCTTCAAATCACACTGCTAATATTATGTTCTCCTAGACAACTTCCAATAATTAAATTCAGTGTGAGCAGCACATGCTTGGTGTTCTGTTCTGGGGAGAGCTCCATGAACCCCTGTCTTTAGCACAGGAATCTTCTATCATGCATAATGCAGACTTTTCACCCACCACCAAGTCCTTGCTGGGCAGCCAACTTATAGTGCCCCTTAAATAGCTTCAGGAAGGGGGCCTGTTGCCAGAATAAGCAATCATGGGATTCCAGGCTTAAAACTCTCAGCTGACCCCAGCCCTAACTCTAGAAAAGGGAGAAGGATATTCAACCACTGATGGCAAATGAATTAAGCAACGGTGCCAGAATGGTGAGAGCACCAGAAAAAAAGAAAAAAGATATGAACAATGGGGTTTCTCCCTGAGGCTCTGAGAAAGTGGCACACTGTAAGAGAAATGGGAAGCACCCTGTCTGTCTCTCTCCCATTCATCTGCTTGTGAGTTTTACTCTGTATAACAAACTGGTAGAGTAATACAGGCATATTCCTGGGTCCTACAGGTCACATCTGAAGTGCCAGACCAGCTCTGTGGGGCTGGGCTCTGGTCCTGTGTAGACAGCTATTAGAACTGGACTGACTTGCTGATACTTGGATTGTATCAGAGAATCAAAGGACTGGTTATTAGTTTGGAAACCCTATATATTTGGGGTCATGAGAACCGTCCAGAAAGAAAAGACAATGAGCCAGGGAAGCCCCGGCGGAACCTAGGCATTACTCACAGCAAGACAGTGTGCTTACCCAGCGCCACAGCTTCTGGGGATCTCCCTTCAAGCTTTCCACCAGCGTCACTGCCTCTTCTCCACTGCCTGGGCACTGTTTCCTCACCCACATCTGGATCTCCCCGGGGAGGATGGTCAGAAACTGCTCCAGCATGAGGATCTCCAGGATCTGCTCTTTGGTGTGAACCTCTGGCCGCAGCCACTGGAAACAGAGCTTCCGGAGTTGTCTCAGGGTCTCCTGGGGCCCAGATACCACCTGGTAGCGAAACTGCCTGAAAAGCTGGCGAGCAGTCTCTGGGTTGGCAAGCTCTCTTTGCTGGGCAGCATCTGATCCAGAGAATGTGGCATCCTCAGCCTTGGCCAGAAAAGGAAGCGGGCCCAGGGCCTGCCCCAAGTCAACAGGCATTGTCTGGCTTCACGGGACCTTTTAGGTGAGAGGCTTCCAGGATGAAGCAATCTCTGGAGAGAACTGTGTCTTCTAGGATGTCAAGGAATTAGAGTCAATGCTGTACATGAACAATACAACAACACATGGTCAGAAACAACACACGCATGCGCTCCCCACAAAAGGCCTACAGGTCTGTAACTGTTCAGCATGTATACAATTCTATTTTGAGAGGCTGTAAATTTGAAGGTACAAAGCAAAGTATAGCTTTATCCTGCCCACATTTATATCTTGCATTGGTATTCAAATGTCCAGAGATTCTATAGAAGAATGGAATGTACCATATAGGTAGGTATGGTGCCATACACTTGTAATCTTAGCACTTAGAAGATGGTGAGTGTGGGGCCAACCTGGGCTATATTACAAGTTCAAAGTATGTCTCTGCTAGGTAGGAAGACCCTATTTCAAAACAGAAAAACAAGAGCTTACATGATGCCTCAGCAAATAAAACCATTTGCTATCTAAGCCTAACAACTTGGGTTTCGTCCCTGAACCCATGGAGAGAGAGCCACTCCCAAAAGTTGCTCTCTGACCTCTACGTGTGCACTGTAGTATGCACATGATTATCTGCACATACTCAATAAAATTTTAAATTTTTTCAAAGAAAAACATGAAAGAAATGGGCACACTATGAGTTTCCAAGTAAACACATACTTCTGTATCTCTGTACCTGTAAGCTAATACGTAACGCTATTCAGGGTTGAGGATAGCTCAGAGAGTACAGTGCCTACCTCGCATGAGCGAGTCCTAGGTTCAATCCCTAATATCTACAAACCGGCACAGTGACTAAAGCAATAGGGCCAAGAAACCATAAACCCAAACCTATAGTTCCAACTATAAGTCAAACTAAACCGCTCCTTAAAACTTGTTTATCTGAGGTATTTGTACAGTGACACAAAGCTAAGACAGCATCAGGATTCAGAAGACAGCACATGAGGCAGTGGGAAGGAAGGCAGTAAGTGCCAACGTTATTGTTAAAGTGCTCTCAAAGGATCATTTATCCCGTTAATAGCTGACTCTACCACAGGTGCTCATAAGAGTGGGTCACTGGACTGACCCTTAAAACCTCATAAAGGAAGATACCAACAATCACCATTTCTCTATAACACTAATGCTACATGTGTGGACACATGTATACACACACAAACACACACACACCAAATACACGTATACAATAATAATAAAGTAAATTAAAAGGACAAGAGGAGGACAGCCATGAGGGGAAGGGAGGGAGGGAAGGATGGAGAGGAGAAGGAAAAGGAGGGAAAAAGGCAAATGTAACATCCAAAAACCAACCCATTTTCTCTCAGGGATGCAAAAAAAGGAGAGATAAGGACAGCTTAATGGCATGTGCTTTTCATGAGGACCTCTCTAAATTGGTGCATTTTATTTTGGGGTGGTTTTGTTGTTGTTGTGTTAAAGAGCCTACACACCTCATTCACATACTCAGGTAGTACTCAGTGGTACTAAGGAAACAGCATTTCTGGCCCTGGCAAAATAAGTGATAAAATAAACTAGTTGGCCAGCTACAACCAATTCCCAAACTGGAGAAAGCAAGTGGAGCGAGTGAGAATGCAGTTCTGAGAGAAATTGGTGAGGGAAGCCCATGGCCATACCTGCTGGCTATGTGAGGACGACTTTGCTGCCAGAGTGGAGGATGCTGAGCTCGGGTGGAGTACAATGTTTCAACAGGCAGAGGGGACATGAGCACAGCTGATAGCTGTTGGAGTGAGTCTGCTCTGAAGAACCCAGCAGGGAGGAACTTGCCAACAGAGACAGATGTCAGTATGGGGTGTCCCCTAAGCCCTGGGACAGGTTTCAGGCTGCTTATCACCAGGATAAAACACCAAGGTTTAACAAAGATCAGAACACACACAAAAGGCCAATCAGGAATGAGGCACTGGCATTTTTATAATCATTCCAGGATGACCAGGGCTAAACAGAGAAACCCTCTAGCAAAAACCTAAAGAGCTTTTTTCCAGTAAGACCCACTCTTACCTGCCCTAACAGAACCTAAAACGGAGCTGCCACCAGATCCACAAATAGCAGTTTCATATCATCAACGTGGAAAGCTATAGGGAAGCACCCCGCTCCTTCCAAAGACTTGCTTAACCAAAGTGTAAGATAAAGCCCAGTTGCCAGCTCCAACAAACAGCAACATTCCTCAAGAACATAACTGGCCTTCAGCATCACAAATGCACCCACTCTGAGAGTCAGAAAGCAACAGAGATAACTGGATAAATAAATAAATAGGAAATATGAATCTAAGGCAAGATAAAGCAGCAGTCCACAAAAACCAACTTCAACATGGTCAAGAGCTTAAAAAAAAAAAAGTCCAGCAAAAAAATCCTTTAACAACTAGAATTAAAATACACAGCTTATAAGAGCTAGGTAGAATGTAGTCCACCATGCATGAGGCTCTGGGCTCAGTCCTCCTTAAAGCATACACATGCACACACACACCACACACTCACACCACACACAGCCCCCACTAAGCGCGCGCGCACACACACACACATGCACACACATACACACACTGCAGACACATGCACAGACACACACACACCATGCACACATATACAGGCATATACAGACACACACATCATACACACATCCAAACACACCACACATACATGCACCACACAGACACACACACTGCACATACCGCACATACCACATGCACACACAGCCATGAACAAATTTTTCAAAAAGAACTCAGAAAATTTGTCACCAGTGAATTTGTACTACAAGAATAAAAGGTCTTTCATTCCTCCCACTTCTAGAAAACTCCTATCTTCAGAAAAGAATAAAAAGAAGCAAAAACAGTCAATGTCTGGTGAGTACAAATGCTATCTATCTATCTATCTATCTATCTATCTATATATCTATATATATATATATATATATATATATATATATATTTTTTTTGGTTTTTCGAGACAGGGTTTCTCTGTATAGCCCTGGCTGTCCTGGAACTCACTTTGTAGACCAGGCTGGCCTCGAACTCAGAAATCCACCTGCCTCTGCCTCCCGAGTGCTGGGATTAAAGGCGTGCGCCACCACACTCGGCCCTTTTTTTTTTTTAAAGATTTATTTATTATTATATATAAGTACACTGTAGCTGTCTTCAGATGCATCAGAAGAGGGTGTCAGATCCTGTTACAGATGGTTGTGAGCCACCATGTGGTTGCTGGGATTTGAACTCAGGACCTCTGGAAGAGCAGTCAGTGCTCTTACCCCATGAGCCATATTTTTTTTATTCTGATAACCTCCGTAAAAGGCAGAGGAGGGCTTGTGAGATGGCTCAGCAGGCCAAGTCGCTTGCTGCTAAGCCTGACAACCTGAGTTCGGTCTCTGGAACCCACACAGTAGAAGGAGAGAACTGAATTCCACAAGTTTTGCTCTGACCCCACGCGTGCACTGTGTACAGCCACATGCATATACAAATAAAACATGTCAGGGCTGCAGAGAAGGCTCAGCAGTTAAGAGCACTGACTGCTCTTCCAGAGGTCCTGAGTTCAATTCCCAGCAACCACATGGTGGCTCACAACCATCTGCAATTTGATCCAATGCTCTTTTATGGTATGTCTGAAAAGAGCAAAAGTGTACTGATATATAAAACAAATAAAAAAAATGATGTCATTTAAGATTTTCAAAAAATAGTAGTCTAAGAGATATTAAGATTGAATGGGGAGGACACATTTAATGAAACTGTTTTGTTAATATATGTGTGACTTGTCAAATCAGAAAAATAAAATTGGAAGCAATTGGGGGGTTGAGGGGGTGCCAGGTGGGAAGTGGGAAGGGTCAAGTAAAAGGTGAGAACTGGCAGATCGGAACTGTGCTATAGAAACCGTACAGAGACCCTGAGAGGTTAAACTCTACTTAAAGCTTAAGGATGCACAGTGTTAGCACTGGCTCATCTTCCGGACGACTCAGGACCCAGGCTCCATACCTAGCACCCACAAAGTGACCCATAGTCATCTGGAACTCCAGTTTGAAGAGATCCAACACCCTCTTCTAGCCTCCTCTGCTGCACCCGGCACACAAAGGTTCGCAAACAAGCAAAAAGCTCATACATACATAAAAAAATAACTTACTTAAAACATAACAAAAAAAAAGAAATAAAGAGAAAAAAAATGTGATGGAAAACAAGACAATGCAGTAGAGTAAAACCCAACCATCCAAAAACTACATTAAGTGTAAATGGGATAAACACTCACACTACAAGACAGAGCTTTCCGATTTTAAAGAGCAAAACCCAGATATACGCTATCTGAAAGAGACATTTTAAATATAAAGAAACAATAACCTGACATGTAGCCAAGTGGTTAAAGCACTTGACTAGCCTGTGTAAAATTCTGCATCCCATGACCAGCACCACAAATTAATTTATTAAGTAGAAGAAATAGTTTAAAAATAAAAATTAAGGAAATGAATATATTTCTACATGAATATGTTTCTATTTAATTTAGACTGTAGTTGGAGAATACATACTTGAAGTTTCCAGTTCTATAAAAACTTGTGCCTACAATTTTTTTCATTAGTGTTTCTTATGTGCTTGAACTGAATATACCACAGATGTTGAGCCTAATTCTGATTGCTACTACTAGGCGCTGGCATAGTATATGAAAACAGTATGTGGCATAAGCATATGAAAACTGATATGACTACATTAGTATATGTGGTCAAGCTGACTGGAAGATCTGTTAGTTTCTCCTGCTGTGAGGAAATACTGTGAACAAAAGCAACTTGTGGGGAAAAGGGTTTCATGTACACTTTTAATCTAACAGTTAATCATCCAAAGTGGTTAAGAACCCAAACAAGCAAAAGAACCTGGAGACAGGAAGAGACCATGGAGAACTTGCTTACTGGCTTGCTCAGCCTGCTTTCTTAAAGAACCCAGTACTACTAGAGGTTGCACTATTCACAATGGGCTGGGCCCTCCCTCATTACTAATTAAGAAAATGCCCTATAGGTTTGCCTACAGCCCTATCTTAATGGAGGCAATTTCTCAATTGAGGTCCCCTCAAGTGACTATAGCTTGTGCCAACTTGACATAAAACTAGCCAACCCAAAGGCAAAGGGGGTTGTCATTTCATTTTGAGAAATGTGTTGGCTCATCAATAATAGTGTGGCTACAATAGTACTAACCAAAAAAAAAAAAAAAAAGGCATGTCATTAAAACAGATGGGCCAGATCATTTAGAAATATTAGTGTAGACACACCTAGTATCAATTTTTTGTTGATTATTTGGTGTGTGTTTTAGGATAGGCGTTTGGGGCTGTTGGTGTTTTGAGATAGGGTCTGTCTCTGGAGCCGAGGTTAGCCTGGAATTCAAAGTAATTACACTGCATGCACCAGCCTCCCCAGTGCTGATATTAAAGGAGTGAGGTGCTGTCCTGACTTCTAGTGTCAACCAGAGCTAAGCCCCACAGCTCGAGCACGCTTAATGAGGTCCGTAAGAAATATTCAGGAAAACAAACCAAGTACACACATTTCATACATTTGGAAACTGTATTCAAGTATGTATTCTGTAACCACGATATCCTAATTAGGGTTACTATTATGATTGTTATGATGAAACACAACCAAAAAGCAAGTTGGGAGGAAAGGGTTTATTCAGGTCACACTTCTACATCATAGTCCATCACTGAAGGAAGTCAGGGCAGGAACTCAAGAAATGCTATTTTGGGAACACTAAATCTCTACCTGTAAGATTGGTCAGAATTAGTTCCTAACACGAATTTGGAGACTATTCAAGAAGCGCTATTCTGGGACACTAAATCTTACACATTTAAATTTTATGATATTTCATGCAGTAAAGGCCACTGCTAGCTACCACCCAGGTATCTGTGACAAGGCGTCCATTTACTCAAAATTAAATTACTTTATAGAGAGACTTATGGATTTGTGCCCGGATGAGAATTTACCTCTCACTCCTCACAGAAGAAACTCATGATTTATCAGTTATATTCGTATTACCGACACTTTAAGAAATCAAAGTAAAATACACATTTTTCTATGCACACGTAGGTTGCACACAGGGTTGCACATGTAGGTAGCCCTTTGTTTATGGGGCCACTGTAGGCTTTGCTTGTACCATTGCTGACCTTCCTGACAGTCCTGTAAAGTAAGTATTAAAAGTTAACAGCTCTGGGTCTTGAGGCTTCCAAGCAGCAAGGCTTCAAGCCCAGGAAGAGCTGGGGCAGACTTCTGGGGGTTTGCAAGGGGCAGCTGGGGTTGTCACTGAGGGCCAGTAACTAGCAGCTGGCCATCTGGCAGTGTCCAACTGGAGTCCCGGCCTCACCGTCCCCGATTCCTCTCCTGGGGCGAGCAACCCGGAAGAGCCCACTCTCCGTTCCGCCCCGAGTCCCCTCCCCCGCACACCCTGTCGCCTGCGAGCTCCACAGGCACGGGGCCGAGACCGCTGTCTCCGCCGCAGCTCGCTCCTGACAGTGCGCGAGCTGGGGCGACTTCAGGTTTGACCCCAGGACTCGGCTACCCCTCCGATCCGCCCAACCTACCCGCTTACCTCGGCCCTAGCCGTAAGCTCGGAGCACTTCCGGAAGCTGGACAGTTGTGTGCTTCCGCGGCCCTGGCGACGCGCGGCGCCCGGGCGGAGCGAAGGGCGGGGTGGGGCGGGGCGAGTGAGGGACTACCTGAGGCTGGCTTTCCTATTGGTTCCCTAAGAAGTGTCCCGGTTCACGACCCGTGTCTGACCCCTCCCCTCGCAGGAGCTGGGAGCTCCTGGTTCCCTCCAGCATTCGTCGCTCAAGATCGGATTTTCTAACCCAGGCTGAGCCCACAGCCTTTTCGCCCATTTTCAGACCGTCCAGCGCTGGGCCATAACTGCCACCTCTTATCACTAAACCCAGTTGACAGAAGCCTCCTGTCCAGATCCAAGTACTCAGTCTTGAGTGACAGACAGGACAGCTTTGGAATAGAGATGAGTCCTCTCCCTAGCCCATGGTTAGAAGGGTTGACATCTCTGAAGAAACCCGGCGGGGGCGAGGGGAGCATGGTATGTGCACACACCTGAAAAACTGATCAGTAGGAAAGGGACTAAGTATGTATTCAAAGTAAGTCCTTGGCGCCGAAAGGCTCGCAGTTCGTTAGAAACCCTTTCACAATCCTGGTTAAAGCAATCGGTGAGTCAGACAGGCGTCAAGAGACATACATAGTTGACAGGTTACTAGTCTGGCAGAGGCGGAAGTGTCTCTCACAGGAGAGCTTGGCTGACTGAGCAGACATTTAGCTAGAGACTCGCCTCGCAGGTTATTTTCAATTCTGAGGAACTTCACTTCCAAGATCAGGTGGTTTGGTCGCGACCCTGATAAGGTTCCTGTTAAACGCATTGGGCTTTAGTTGAACAACATTCAAGGGAGAGCAGAGTAACTCAAACTCTGGAGTTGTGCAATGAACCGCTGAGAATCTGACTGAAGCTGAGACTTTTCCCACGGGAAATATGAAGACATGGCTACACACATATTTCGTTCTGAAATTCGAGGAGCGAATAGAGGCAATCTTAGAATCCATAAAACTCAAGCTGACAGTTCTAATTGTCCCTTTAGCTACTTTTTAAAAATTAAGCTGGCAATTGAGGAGACGCATGACACTCTTTGAACAGACAGAACAAGCAAAACGCATTTTAAAACTAGGAAGACATCTAACTTAGCTGAGGAAATAACAGAAAAGTGCCATCTATTTTCATTTACTTCATAAATATTTACCAGCTGCCTTGTCGGAGCCGGATACTATTCCATTTGATAAGGATATAACAGTGAACTACACGTGCAACACTCTGGCACTTAAAATACTATTCTGTGAAGAAAGCTGAACAATTGGTAAATAAATGCACAGGTAATAAGCATGTTGGGTCATGGAAAGTAGAAAAAATTAATTAGGTAAGACAGGTGGTATTAGAGTTGTATTACAGTTTATGTAGAATGAGGGAGGACGAACAGATAAAACAATCTTGAATTGAGACTGAAAGTTAAGGAGCAAACCTTATGTACAGGGTAAGTTTTCCAACCAGAGGAAATAACAAACATCTAAGCCTGGAGACAATAAGAAAAAAAAAAAAAAGTCTGAGCTTTGAGCTCTGGACCACAGCAGCAAATAGTTCCCACAAAAGAGTACTGAGGGTGCAAGGCAGAATACATGTGTGTGTGTGTACACATATGTATTATCTGTACCTGTGCCCAGGCCTGTGTATATGAAGGTCAGAAGGCAAATTTAGAAGTCAATTCTCTCTTCCCACCATGTAGGTTCCAGGATTAAACTCAAGCTTTGTCGCCCACTGGGTCTTCTTGCCAGCTTGGCGCCTAGGATTTAGTGCATGCTAATCAAGCACTCTATACCAACGAAGCTCTATCCCCAGACCCCAGAGTACATTCATAATCAAATCTTTAATCATAATTCATAATCAAATACTGTATTGTAATATAGCAGAATCAAGAGCAATGCTAACTCAATCAGATATGACCAAAAGGCCAGCAAAATATATATGTGATGCATATGTAGATATGTAAATTATATATACAGATAATCTATGTAAAGTATATGTGAAGATTATATGTGTGCATATTATGGTGTTTGTGTGTAGTGCTAGAGCATGAAAAAAACTTTTTTGTAGTTTGCACTTATACAAACTATGAAGTACTTTATGAAATGTTATTAAACCTAATGGAAAATGTTCGGCAGCCTCTATTTGGGTCCTAATAGGCAAGAATCAACATATAAAAGGTTCCATATGAAACATCTTAATGCTTTCATTGTGAGACTGTTGGTTAAAATTATTAAAAATGAAAACTACATAATTAGTTTCTGAGAGCTACTGACTTATATGAGGGACTATGGAAATTAATAGTAACAAATGATATTAAAATATAAATATGTAGCCAATAATGTAACTTATCCATTTGTAGTTTTTGTGAAGTGGGGTTTTTTTTTGGTGTTTTACTTTGACAATGGTTAAAACTATCAAAAATAATCTAAACTTGGAAGGAGGCCTTAATAGTCTCCATATTCCAGAATAGCAAAACAGCATTTGCTCAAATCCAATGTCCGTTATATTTTAATGAGAACTTCATTTAATAAATATGTGTTTTTCATTCTTACCTTGTCCTTTTGTTTTCTTGTATATTTCATATATATATAAGCACAGAGGACAGGATAATTACTAGTTTAGCTTTAAAATAGTTAACTGATTGAAGTGCTTGAACAAAAAGTACAGAAGAAGTACAGAACCTTGTTCTAATTACATTCTGGCCACGCGGCACAGAGTGGGAGCATGTAAAAGCCATATTATTTATGCCTCTCCCCAAATTAGAGTTTCTCAGAGGCAGTGCCTGCAACTGGATCTCTTAAACAACTGTTTTAACGCAGTTCTGTGGTCACTGATCTGGGGAACAAAACCACAATTCATGATTTTAAAGCTTCATCCATGGGAGCCAAAGAGATGGCTCAGTGGTCAAGAACACATACTGCTCTTGCAGAATACCAGAGTTTGTATCCTCGCAGCAATCTTGAGTGACTCACAGGGGGGATTCGATGCTCTGTACTCTGAAGCCACCCTTAAAGGTGTGCATAAACAGACAAGCACACATATGTACACATACAAACACATTTTTTAAAAAACCTCATCTTGATCTTCAAAAGACAAATAGGGGTGATTGTTTGCAATATTAGTGAGTTTTCAGCTAATGTAATAAATACCCAAGAAATAGTTGGTTTGCAGTTTGGGTTGATTTTGGTTCATTATGGTTTGGCCTTTTAGCTTCAGATCCTGAGGCAAGTTAGCACTTCATGGCAGAAGTACATGGGTAATAAAGGCACTTCTCATGGCACAGAAACAAAAGAAAGGTATGGTGGTGTCTACTCTTCTATTCAAAGCCATACCCCTTCGGGGCTGGAGAGTTGGCTGGCTCAGTGGTCAAGAGAACTCCATGCTCTTCCTGAGGACCCAGTTCAATTCCCAGCAACCACATGGTGGGTCACAAAGGAGTTCCAGAGGATCCACTGCTCTCTTCTGACCCCTAAAGGCATCAGACATGCATATGGTGCAAAACACACATGTAGGCAAAACAATCATGTACATACATCTATAAAAAAAAATTGTTAGCCAAAACCATTCCCACAATAATTCAAAGACCCTTAACTAGTGATGCCACCACTTCTTTGTTTGTTTGTTTGTTTGTTTGTCTTATAAAATAGAATTTTATTCACTTTGGCCTAGAACTTATAGCCATCCTCCTGCCTCAGCCTCTCAAGCAAGCCCTACCTATAGAATGTGTTGTAATGGTTGGTTTGGAGAGGTATCTGTGGTTAAAACCCTAAGCCTTTTCTTAGAGGGGAGACCAGGACTTAAGAATTTTTAAGAACTCCCAGCACTCTGACTGTTGAGGCCACAAGAGGACTTGGAGAGCTTCAGGCCAGCCAGACTGTGCAGCACAAGCATGTTCCAACAAACAAGCAAAAATGAGCCAAAATCCCAAAGCCTCTGAAAATCCCCACAAGCTGGAACAACAAAATAGCAATCTCAGATGCAGTAGGCTGCTAAAAAGACAGAAAGAACATAATGTAAGTAAAGAAAGAGCTTATCATGGAAGCCCATTAACCAACAGCTGGTTCCTCAATGAAGCAAGTCACTTTTCTGGTGAGTTTCAACCTGGAGGTGCTCCTCTAGCAGTAACGGACATATTGAAATGAGCATAACTAACTTCTTTAGAGACTTTTATGGTATTTATGCTCATTATGAACCTCACTTTGGGGATGTCATGTTAAAATGCCATGGTAAGAAGTTTGATAAAATAATATTTATGCTCAGTTTTTGTGTGTGTGTGTGTGTGTGTGTGTGTGTGTGTGTGTGTGTTTGGTTTTGGTTTTGGTTTTTTTGAGACAGGGTTTCTCTGTGTAAACTTGGCTGTCTAGAACTCCCTCTGTAGACTAGACTAGCCTTAAACTCACAGAGATCCACCTGCTTCTGCCTCCCAATTAAAGGCATGTGCCACCACCACCCTACCAATTCTAGTTTTTATTATCATCTGCAGGAATCTCTCTTCTTAAAACATGCCATACCGGCATTCTATCAATCACCACCAGGTTTTATGGCGCACCAGGTACAGTTTGTTCTCAGAATTTCACATCCATTTCCTCATTTCATTCCTGAAATCATCCTGAGAGGACGATGAAGACTTAGCTCTCGTGTAACTGATGAGAGCTCTGAATCACATCGAGATACCCAAGTGCCCTCAAGGCTTCACCCTTAAAATGTCAGTAGACACTGAACGCTTTTTAAGCTTTAGTTCTACTTAGGGAAAGGGTAGCCTTCACTCAGACTAGCAAAACTACGGCAAGGTCTGTTGGTGGTTCCTAGTTGTGTTCTCTTCTGTTCCATTGTTGTTAGGTTTGCTGACTGTGGATGGAAGCAGAGCCTACAGCTCAGCCTGGGCCAGTGCTGTACTCTTAGCTTCACCCAAGCCCAGTGTGTGATTATTTATCTCATTACCTAACCCAGGGTCTGCACCTCAGTGTCTTTAAGATGTTTCCTTGGCTTTAAGGTACCTATCTGCCAACTTTGAATAGCCAGATTTTGCTCTGCTGTGACATCAACCTCACCTTGATAACTAGGACTCTGAAAATCCTTAGCAGTGAGCAGTGGGCGGTCCCATCTGCCCCTGCAGTGGGTGGTCCCATCTGCCCCTGCTGATTGTACTGGGATGGTTGGATGCCTGCCCAGGCTGAAATTCTGTCTGGATTTGGGTTTTCAGACCGAACTTACTTACCTCTTTTCAACAGAAGCCTCCAGGAGCATGTGGTGGTTCCCGGAGGTCCCCTGGACCAGTGGAGAAACAAGATTTTTTTTCTTCCCCCTAAAGAGATGACAAGACTGTTATCTGTCACAGCTAATTAGCACACAAGTCTGAATCCTCAGGAACACACTGAGGGAAAAAGATTGGGACGAACCAGACTCCAGGGCACTTCTATTTAAACTACTACTTCTCAGAATGTAATGTTTTGGGAGAACAGAAAGAAATGAAAAGTTAATCAGCAGAAGGGGTCTGTTTTAGGAACACTTAAAAACAGATGCTGCAGAAAGTTTGGGATACCCACGAAGATACATGTGTAATCAAAGCACAGAATATAGGTCCAATGTTGGAGGACACTAGATACCACAAGCAAGCAAGGAATGAGTGCTTTAAAGCTCACACAATTTTAGGCTAGAGACATAGGTCCGCAATTAAGAGCACTTGTTGCTATTATAGAGGACACAGACAGGTTCAGTTCCCAACACCCACACTGCGCAGCTTACATCCTCTTGTATCTCACAGGTCCAGGGAATTCAATGCCCTCTTTTGGCCTCCTTGGCGCTGCATGCACACGACACACATCCAGAGAAGCAGACACATACACATAAATACAAATGAATAGTTTTGAAAGATTTATCCATATATGACACATATGGGTGTCCCTCTGCATGAATGTCTGTGCAACACAGGTGTACAGAACCTGCAGGGGCAAAAAAAAGAAAGCATCAGATCTGGAGGTACAGACTGTACTGAGAACAAAACCTGGATCCCCTGGAAGAACAACAAATGTTCTTAACCACTGAGCCATTTCACCTCATCCCCATCAACTATGTCTAAGAATGCCTCGTGCCCACACCCTCATCAACATATTGTGTTAATGAAGTTTGTCTATGAAACATCACATCTCATTGTGTTTTCTAATTTGAAATTCATTTTATTATGACTAAGATTTTTCCCCAACACCCTTCCATTGCTGGGAGGAGTGTAAACTTGTACAACCACTATGGAAATCAGTGTGGCAGTTCATCCCAAAGATCAGACTTGATCCAGCTACACCACTCCTGAGCATAGCGTGAAGAATGCTTCATTCTACTACAGAGATTTTGCTCAGCCATGTTCATTGTTGCCAGAATATAGTAGGCAGAAGTTGGAAACAATCTAAATTGTCTGTCAATGAATCAATGGATAAAGAAAATGTGGTACATTTACACAATGGAATATCAATCAACCATTAAAAATGAAATCATGAGCCGGGCGTGGTGGCACATGCCTTTAGTCCCAGCACTCGGGAGACAGAGGCAGGCGGATTTCTGAGTTCGAGGCCAGCCTGGCCTACAGAGTGAGTTCCAGGACAGCCAGGGCTATAGAGAGAAATTGTCTCAAAAAATCAAAAAAAAAAGAAAAGAAAAAAAGAAATGAAATCATGAAAGTAGCCATTCAAAATGAAATCATGACAATAAGGCCCTATGGCTAAAGACAACAGCTACACAACTCACTGAAAACAGTGTGAAGTTGAGCTGGTGTCCACCTGGAGCCTGCATCCCTATGGACTAGTATTCATGATACTGGAAGGTATTCTGCATGCTATCAAAGGAGAAAGGTAAACACCAAATCAGCTACAAACTTTTGATCTACAAGAAGGATCTGACTCAAGATATACTGGTGTAATAATGACACAAAGTTTGTGAGACCAACCAACCAATACCTGCTTTGAGTTAAGGCCTAGTCCATGAGATAGAACCCATAGCCAATGCTTTTTGCATGGCCAAGAATCTGAGATTAAACAGGCTATGGACCTAAGAAAAAACCAAATACCACTGTTCTGCTAATGGAATGTAAAATGAAACGACTCCTAATGACACTCACTAGACTCATAGATCCATGCCTGGCTCAGCCATCATCAGAGAAGCTTCCTCCTCCAGACAGAAACAAACACAGAGACCTACAGCCAGACAATATACAGAGCGAGCACTCTGGAATACTCAGCCCTGTAAGGAGGTCTCCATCAAATCCCTCCCCTCAGGGAACAGGGGACTCTGCAGAAGAAGAGGCATAAAGAGGGTGAGACCCAGAGGGGTGGAGAACACCAAGGAATCAAGGCCTTCTAGTCACAACAGGGCTGGGATACACATGAACTCACAGAGTCTGTGACAACAGGCACAGGGCCTACACAGGTCTGCACCACATAAGGTCCTAGAGCTGAAATAAGAAGTGGACACACACCTTTTCCCTAACTGAGAAGCTATCTCCAATTGATAGCTACTTCCAAATGAAAAGTTAGCTTTCTCCAAGGGAATCTCACTGGGGAAAGTACTCTAAGGGCAGGTCCCATGTCAGCAGCAGATGGCCAACACAAAAAGAACTGGACGACATCTTTGGAGGGTTCGCCTCATAATAAAGTCAGGGCATTTTATTATTATTTTTACCTTACAGGTTTTTTTTGCATACATATTATAGTTTCTGCTTCTGAATCCTTATGTAGCTCCTGTGTATGTGAACATTTGTGACTCTGCATCTTTGGCTTTTCCTGTGCTTTTTCTTTGATTCTTTTTCTTGATAGGTTCTTTGTCATCTTCTGATTTGTTTGGTTTTGATTTACCATGTTTTATTTTCTGATTATCCCTTAGATGCTTATGTGTTTTCTAATGAGAGATAGAAAGGGTGTGGATCTGAATGGGAAGGGAGGTGGGGAGAAACTGGGAGGAGTAAGGAGAAAGGAAATGATAACCAGACTATATTGTACGCCAAAAATGTGTTTTTAATAAAAGAAAACAGTTTTACTCCATTTTTCTTTATTTATTCCTTCATAATACTTTCCTCATCTTTTGTTTTGTTTTTGGTGTGTGTGTGTATGTGTGTGTGTGTGTGTGTGTGTGTGTGTGTGTGTGTGTGTGTTGGGGCTCTAACTCAGAACCTTGCACATGATAACCATGCACCTCCCTGCACTGTACCAGTGCTGTAGGACATTTTACTAGTGAGATTAGCTCTTTGATATAAGTTGAAGCATACTTTCCCTACCCACCCTTTGGTCTTCATTTGTTTACCATTCCTTTGCCAAAAAGCACCATTTTCTTTCTCCCCTATCACTTTTGTACTATCCTCTATTGCATTGATTTCTAGTATTTTTTTTTCTTTGTTTGATTATTGGTTTGTTTGTGTGTCTGTGCTAATTTTTTTATATTGTTGCTAAAATTTCTTCCCTTGGAGAGAGGTAAACAATATCTACCCCTCTCTTAAGGTCTCAATCACAGACCAAGGTGCACTGGGAACCCTGTCTTAATTACTTTTCTATTGCTAGAACAAAACACAATGACCAACATAACTTATAGAAGAATGAATTTATTGGGTGAGTTTCAAATGAATTTTGAAATCTCAAAGCCCATCCGCAGTAACCACCTCCTGTAACAAGACCACACCTCCTAATCCTTCCCAAAGAATTCCATCAAATGAGGACTAAGTATTCATAAACACAACTGGCTGGGAGAGGCAGTTAGACACTTGGGGTCCAGTGTCCTTCCCCACTGTCTCCTTCTAGGAAGGAAGTAAGTAGCCAATATGTCAAGCTCTGAAATAATAGCTGTTTGGCTCAGAGGATAGCCCTGTATTACAGATCCATTGTACCTTATCCTGATTTAATGTTTGAGTTACGAATCAAAGTTTACCTGTTTGCAGATGCCTGTTTGTGATTTGAGAGCCTATCTTTAATTAAACTACATTGTTGCACGTATTGGAATTTATTTCTGGTTTTGCTAATCAGTTATGTTACTCTGTCTATTTGTGTGCTATATTTGGTGAGCGACCATTTGCCAGTCTACCTTAATCCAAGAGAATGAAATTGGTCATGCTGCCATTTCTATATAATATAGATGAAATTACTTTTCACTTTTAATATGACTTACAATTCCTTCTTTAATAATTTTATCATATGCATGTGTGCATGCCTCTGTGTGTGTGTGTGTGTGTGTGTGTGTGTGTGTGTGTGTGTGTGTGTGTTTTGCAGGTGCTCACATACCCTAACACTGTGTGGATATCAGAGCACAGCTTTCAGGAGCTAGGTCTCTCCTTCCACATGAGTCCTGTGGGTCAAACTCAGACCATCTGTTCTCACTGCAATCATTTTTACCCACTGAACCACCTCAGGGACCAACAATTCCCCCTTTCTATAAGTTAGCCATGTTTTATAGGAGACACAAAGAGATTCTCTTTTATTCACAGTCTGTGAAAACCTGAACTGATTGTAAAGTTCATATGGAAAGACTAGGCAAAGTAGACATCTGAAAGATGAAAATCTGACATTAGCAATCTCTAGTTGTGCTAGGTATTAAAACATCTCAGGCTAGCTTCAAACTCACAATGTAGGAGGGTGTTTGAGGATCCCAGGCTGGCCCAAAGCTCACCATGTAGGAAGGTGCATGAGGATCCCAGGCTGGCCCTAAGCTCACCATGTAGGAGGGGGAATGAGGATGACCTCGAACATCTGATTCCTTGTCTGCCTGCCTAGCACTGAGACTGCATTTGTGTTTGTCAGCACACCGGTTTACATGGTGCTGGGTATCAAACCTAGGGCATTGTGTATGCTAGGCAAACACAATACCACCTGAGCTATAGCCAAATCTCAACTCCTTACAACAAGCTTTACTTTCTGTAACTGGAGGCTGAGAAGTTCTATGTTGACATTAAGATGTGCTTATGGTGTATGAACAGCAGGAAGAGGTCTGAGTCTTTTCCCCCCTTTTTTTCTTCTTCCAGTGCTGAGAGTTTGCTAGGCGAGCAGGCCTCACATTTGCTAGACAAGCACTCTTTCTTTGAAAAACAGACCCAGATAAGTCCTTTCAATCATTCACTAACAATCAAAATAGAGTGAGAAATGGAAGGATTTTGAATAGGAGTGGAGTTTCATTATATGGACTGTCTTGGAAATTCTAGGCCTTGTATCTGAGATATCTCATATGCTACTAAGGCAAAGAGAAGTTGGATGTGGTAATGAATACTATGATCCCAGTATCTGAAAGACTAAGGCAGAAGAATTTTCAGAAGCTCTGGATCGGTACAGATTACCTAAAGGGACCCTGTCATGAACAAAACCACAAAGCAACAACAACAAAAACGAGAGTTGGTGGGTAGTGATCACCTTTAAGCATGAGGGGATGTAAACAAATGACTGTTCACCCCCCATAGGAAACAGACAACAGTCCAAAGCAAGAAAACACCATCAAAGTCCATTAGTGAAGCAATGAATTTATTGGGATTACATACAGGAATGTAGGTGAGGGGTTACTGTAACAGAAATTACTCAAAGACAGTTACATCACCAAAGCCCAAAACAGCATGGGTGGCAGCCCCCAAACCTAGAAACCTACTGAAATCCTAGAGGGTACTGAAATCCCGCAAGCTGCTTTACAGGTTCGAGAATGCCTCTTTCAGGTTGTTCTGATGGTCTGAGATTGCAATCCTCTGGGTTTACATACTCTTGGAGAGGCAAGGGGGCCTAGTAATCTGGTCAGTTTCAAGGACTTCCTGAAGCTTTTGAGTTGTATACTCCTATATTCCACTCACTTTTAAAGCATCTTGAGTCTTAATGAGCTTCTCTTCAAAACAAGAAATTTTATCTTGGAGGAAATTGCTATGCAATAGGAGGCAGAGGCAGGTAAACCACTGAGAGTTCAGAGCCAGACTGGTCTATGTAGCAAGTTCCAGGCCACAGCTACATTGTGAAACCTTGTCCAAAAAAAAAAAAAAAAAAAAGGGTAGAGATAAAGAGGAGTCAATAAAAAGGTTATCAAACATCTCTTGGTCTTTTTTTTATAAGCAAAGCATTATAATAAATCATTGTTTTAATATGCATTACTGCAATTACACATGAGAGTTGTATTCATAGGCTATAAATTATGAAATATAAATAAGTCATTCATGTTTTATTCATTTTTATTGCACCCTGTTAGCATATTGGCTTGTAGGCTCTTTGGGTATTAAAATAATTAAAAGTTTTGCTATGAATTATTTATTCTAAACAAACAAAATTATAAAGTGTCCTGTAGCTGGACATAGTGATACACATATGGATTCTCAGCAGTCAGGTGGCCGAGGTAGGGGAACTGGGAGACTGAGGTCATCCTGGCTTTCACCGAATGAGACTACATCTGGAAAAAAAAAAAAAAAAGCTCTAAGCCAATCAAATATAATTGTTCAAAAACAATTCAGTTTTTTTCCTCTTGTGATATCGCTCCTGCTCATTAACATCATTGTGCTGTGTATAGCTTTTATTTTCTTGTTAATCCCCCAAATTTGGGAATTCCACTCCTTTTCCCATTCCAAAAAATAGCCCAGAAATAATTGTTGCTAATCTGTGCTGATGATAAAGTCATTTTTTTTCCAGTTACTGGCAGATTTTAATTCCTGGTATCTCATTAGTATATAGTCCAGTTTCCAGCATGCAAGGAGGAAGGCTTTCTTGAGTTTTGACTGCTTGAATCTGTTGTGATATGATTCATTCAGAAGTAACTGATAATGACCTCACAGTTCATGGTAGTCTGTCTTAAAACATACATGTTTCCTTTGTGATTTTTATATATTCCTTATCTAGTTTTATATATAAAAACCCAATACCTGTTAATGCTCAGTTCATTGGATATTGTAGGCAAAATGCCCCCAAACAGAACAAGGCGAGCTAGGGAGGCTACACTAAGAGCAACAGATAACAATCTGTATGTAGGTGGTGAAATCGAAACCCCTGGGTATTCTGAGACTACAAATGACTCAGCCACTTTGGGAAGTCTGATAATCTTTAAGTGGCTTTTTGCACACGGAGTTTCCCTAAGAGCCTTCAGTTTCACTCCTAGATACATACCCAGAGATCATAAAATTGACACCCACAGGAAACCTCATATACAAGCCTTCACTGAAACATTGTTGAGAATAACCAACACGTGAAAACACCCTGAAGTGCCCATCAATGGACAAATGGATACACAAAAATCTGTCACGTTGATACAATGTACCCTTTTTAAGTCCTCCAAAAGATCAACAAGCAAAAAGCCAGGCACATTTGTGTAGACAGGAAGTGGATTCGGGCTCTCCTAGATCTGGGGAGGGTGTGTGAGTTGGGGGGTTCTATCCCTTCGATAAACATGACTGAAAGCAACTGGGCGAGAAAAGAGTCTGCTTCGTCTTAAAGCTTACAGTTTCTCATGAAGGAAAGTGAGGGCAAGAACTCAAGGCAGGAGGAGCCTGAAGCAGAGACCACAGGAGAGTGCTGCTTCCTAGCATTTTTCTGCTGGTTTCTTTAGTTTGCTTTCCCGTACCTCAGGATCATCTGCTCAGGCGCGATGCAGCCCACATTGGGCCCTTCCACACCAATCAACAATCAAGAAAATACCTCCCAGGCTTGCCCACAGGCCAGTCTGATGAAGGCATTTTCTCAATTAAGACTTTTCTCTTCCCAGACAACTCTAGCTTGTGCCAATATAGAGGGTGTGGCTGGTAGTCACAGGGGTGGGGCAGGTGGATGTAAAAGGGATAGGCTTCTTTGGGGGGGAGGTGATGAAAACATTCTAAACTTGCTTCTTCTGATGGCTGCATACTTCTGTGACTATACTAAAAATCACAGAAGTGCCAGGTGGAGTGAGTATACTGCATGGTATAGGCATGTGGAGGATATGTTGAATCTCTCACCAGAAAGACAGAATGAGCCAGGTACATCCATCATTTTCTTCTTGCTGTGACCAATGCCTGACTTAAAAGAGGAAGGGTTTATTTGGCTTACAGTGTGAGGGTACAGTCAATCTGTCAGGAACCCCCACCTCTGGGTTCTTCAACTCAACCACTTCTCAAAGACTATTAAGCATTCTCAGACAGTACATGGCCCTCTTAAATACTCTAATACATAATCAATAGAGTTTGATATTCATTAGGGTTTTTTTAAGATAATATACATACAAAAGTACACAAATCTTAAGTATCCATTTATAGCTTTCTTTTCTTTCTTTCTTTCTTTCTTTTTTTTTTTTTTTTTGCCATGTGTGTACACTTCAAGAACTTCCTTTCAAGAAATAGAGTATCACCATCAATCATCCCTGGATGGTCCCAACTCTCTCTCATCTCCAAGCTCTCTGGTCCCAAAGCAGCATGTTCCCTTCCCTCACTCCTCTCCTCTCCTCTCCTCTGCCCTTCGTCCCTTCCTTTTTCTACAGTGTCTCATATGTATCCCAGGATGGCCTTGAATTTGAGATCTTCCTGCCCTGGCCTCCCAGTGCCGGCAAACTGCCATGCCAGGGTTTCACTTCACTTGACTTTTCTTGTCTCCCCCTCTTCTTTCCTTTCTCACTTCCTCCTTTACCTCTCCCCTTCCCTTCCTCCTCTTGTCTCCCCCCCCCTCTTCTTTTTGATATCCCATCCCCTTCCTTCTGCTTGAAGCAGTTTCTCCCTATCTAGCCTAGGCAGGCTGGAACTCACAATCTTCCTGCCTTAACTTCCCATCCAGAGTTTTGGGATTCAGGCATGTATGACAGCACTTAGCGTCTCCCTCTTTTAAAAAGTGGAGTCAGAGAAATAAGACACAGGTCATGAGTGCTGGGTATGGGTGTAGTTCTGGCAGAATAAAACCACATCCTTTTTTGTATTTGTATGTGGTCAGACCATGGCCAGTGCTACCAATATTACTTTTTCCCTTGATGGTAATGACCTAAAGTTTTAAGAATTTCATTTTTATTATTACAGTGCCATGATAGACATTTGCCTGCAGTTCTGACAGATGCATGGTTATTGGCAACATTAGTGATATCACTTGAATGGCCATCTGATTCTGGCTGAAGTTCTGGCTCTTCTGGTGGTAAGATGGGTCAAAGCTTCTTTCACACGTCATATTTCCAGTTGACAAGCAGCTCAAATGGTACCCAGAAACCACACAGTTCATTGTACCTGAAGAGGCCACAACAGACATTGCAATGGCTTGGTCCTAAGCCCTTGGTGACTTTGGGTAGAAAGGAGATGGGTTTTCAGAATGTTGTTTGTGGATCTGTTGACTCTGTTAGCCACATGGCAGTGGTGGTGGTAGAGGACTATTATTTTTATTACTATTCCAGATTTTGAAATTGGGGTCCGAAGGTGAAATCCATCTGTAACTTACTTTTGTTTCATTTGGAACATAAAGTGAAAATGTGTTCTTTTTTTAATTACAAAGTTTAAGATTTATTTTATCTCCTGTGTATGAGTGTTTTGCCTGCATCTATGTGTTTGTAGCACATGCATGCTTGGAGCAAGCAGAGGTCAGAAGAGGGTATTGGATTGTACTACAGATGGTTATGAGGCAGCACGCTGGTGCTGGTAATCAAACTCAGGTTTTCTGTAAGAAAAACAAACACTTTCCACTGCTAAGTTACATCTCCAGCCCCTGAAAACTCTACTCTTAATCTAACCATTGAGACATGAAACATAGAGAAGCATCAAACTAGATTTAGCAACCAAGTTTCTTTCCCTAGTCACGGGCAAACTTGACTCTTTCTCTGCAGCTTCTTCCAAGTCTGCTTGCTCTCATCCTGCATTACTCTAGGCGGTGGTATTAGTGCTACTCCAGTCCTCTGGTTGCACAGCAGAGTCTAGACTGCCAGGCCCATGCAGAGATCCCATACATCGGGTTATAAACAGGATGTTTCTGGGGTTTAGTACACGTTGTCTAATTGTCCTCCCTTTCTTCCCCCAAATTATGCTAGCTACTACTATTATTACTCCAAATTCTAAGCTCCCTTTGAGACATTCACTTTTAAAAGCCACATACAATGTTAGTTTGCTGTAGCTGCCATAACAAAGCACCACAGGCAGATAGCTCAAGCAACAGGAATTTGTTTGCTTATAGCTCTGAGATCAAGATGTGGCCACAGCGGTTTCTCTTTTTGGCTTGTTGATCCCCATCTTTTAGTTTCCTCATGGGGATCCTTCCCTATGTGTCCACGCACCATTTCATGCTAGAAACGCCAGGTGAGTGGGTTAGGGGTCCCCCAATGACCTCTTCTACCTTACCAATCTCCTTCAAGACTTTATCATCTTCAAAGACAGCCCTTGTCACAATGCCAGGGCTCAGGACTTCCACAAACAAGTTCTGAGGAATCCAACTCAGTCTATAACGAACACAACACAGAAACTTACAAGAAAAATAGGAACACGAGAACAAGCAAAAGGCACGCACACAGCTTGATCAGCTTTAACAAGTCCAAGTCCTGTCTTGTTTCTGCCCACGCGTAGACTTAATCAGAGGTTCTTGTTCTCAGTCCTTATCTATTAGTTTACAATACCAACAGCGACGCAAATCCAGGCCAGCTTTATCACAAGCCCAACATTACACAAATAGCTTGGCTGGGTTCACACCCCATGAACACACCGCTTGCCTTCATGAACTTGCTGGGTTGAATGTTTTCCTCAGGTTTCTTTGTTACTTGTTTTCTCTTTCATGTTCATTTAACTATAGTGGGTCAATGTTTTCCCAATCTGATTAAAGTCCTTTTATATGACCTATACACTCTCTAAGAGAATATTGGAAACAATAATATATGCATCTTCTAGCATTCATTAAAACTCCGGTGACATCTTTAAGAGATTGGTGCTTAGCTCTCTCTCTCTCTCTCTCTCTCTCTCTCTCTCTATATATATATATATATATATATATATAATACAATATATAAATATACAATGTAATATAATGACATATTATACAATTATATATCATATTATATAATATTTATATAATATATAACTAATATAATACATATTTTATGATATATATTTTATGATACATAATATATAAATAATGCATATAATTATAACATAATATACATTATTAAAGAATTATAAACTTGTTGGAAGGGGGGGAGAGATTTACAAAAGCACTTCCCTAAGACTGTGAACATATTTATTATTCACACCAAAGACTGAGAGTGGGAAGCTCATGAAGCTTATGGAAAGAGGGAAATTCAAATTCCTCTAAGCTATTTCTTTGCGTTGCTTCAGCCCCCAAGGAACTGTGGAAATGACACTCACATACCACCCTCACACACCGTAGTGAGACTAGAGCTGGCTGGGAAACCTTCCTGACAAGTCAAATGTCATGACACACTGGGGTTAGAGTCTGGTAGTGACAGGATCTGATTCTTGTTATATTGCTAGCAAATTATGGAGCCTTTGATGCCTTTCCCCTGTGTGTTAAAGTGCCCAAGCCAAAAATAAAAAATAAAAATAAAAACAAAACTATATTATATTGTTTTTTTTTTCCTTTTGCATCCATCTATGTTTCCTAAAATGGCAATTTGTTTTGGAAGAAGTATTTTATTTGATTTTTTTCATCCTTAAAACCATTTTTAGAGAAGATTCTGGAACCCATCCATAAATCAGGTTGACTGAAAACTCCTAGAGATCTGCCTCCTAAGTACTGGGATTAAAGGCATGTGTCGTCACGGACAGCTTTATGTTCTTTGTTTCTTCTTCTGGAACTTAAATATAACTTCCTTCAAAGAAAGCCACTTTCTGATCTGCGCTTGAAAAAGAGATGCGTTTGAAGGCCACCACAGCGTCACCTTTTGCTGTTTGCTATCTTCCCACACAGAATAAATTGACAAAATATTTGGCATGGATTCTGGGCCGAAAACTCTACACCGGAACTTTTTCTTTCGGGTTCTGATACTTTATTATTATTATTATTTTTTTTTTCGTGAAGTACTCCTGTCAGCCCCCAGCAGGACAGAGAGCACTGGGCTGAGACCACAGCTATATGGATCAGAGACTGGACAGGAAGCATGACTTCTGAGATCTCTTAGAGCTCTACTGTTCTGATTTTGGGTTCTGAGGTTCAGAGAAGGGAGTTCTAAAGCTCTGGGGCTGTAAGTCTTTCCCTTTTCTCAATGCACATATATTTCTGATTCTGCAAGCCACTATGGGTCCCTGAGGGGTAGATGGAGAGTCACCCTGCTCCAGGACTGCAGGCCCTGCCCTCCTCAGTGCTGGGCGCTGCAGCTCAACCTGTATTGCAGGCTGCGCGTCAGCTCTGGTGGGGGTGTGCACGGGGGCGTGGTGGAGGCGTGTCCGGGGCGTGGCCAAGGCGGCACACGCCGCGCCCTCAGCGGAGCGAGAGGCCGAGCTTGCTGCATTGCAGCCGCCGCGGCGCCGCTCCGCTCCTCACTTCCAACAATGGCGGCTCCGAGCCCGAGCGGCGGCGGCGGCTCCGGGGGCGGTGGCGGCACCCCGGGGCCCATCGGACCTCCAGCTTCTGGCCACCCGGCGGTCAGCAGCATGCAGGGTAAGGACGGTGGGCGCGCAGAGACCCCGGGGCCCCCTCGCGAGGCGCTCGGCCGAGCCGCGGCCTGTGGAGCCGCCGCGTCCCCGGGGCTGTCTGAGGAAGCCGCCCGAGCTCCGCGTCTCGGGCCGGGCCTCGCCCCGGGCTCCCCGCCCCGGGCCCGGTTTCGGTGAACGCTGTGGCGGCTCGGGCTCTGCGGGCTCCGGCCCACCTGGCCGCCCCCGCCCGCGGCTCACCTGGCGCCCGCGGGCTCCGGGAACGCGCGCGGCCGGGCCTCTGGCTCGCAGGTCGGCCGCGTCCCGGCCCTCGGCCCCGCCGCCCCCGCGCGCCGCAGTGGGGCCGGCTCAGGGCCATCTTGCGCTTCACGGTGCGCCGCTGGAATAGGGCCCCTGCGCTGTCCCCCCTGTCCCTAAAACTTTGCAGGGTGTCTGCGTGGGAGGGGCGGGGGGTTGCGAGGCCCTGGGCCACCTGTAAGGTGGGTAGACAGCCATTGGCCCCGAGAGGCGTTTCGACCCAGGCCCGAGAGGTGGTCTTATCCTCACATGCAGAAAAGAAAATCAGATAAAAATAGAAGACCGAGTTGGGCTGAAAGGGAGAGAGATTCAGGAAACCGAATGGCAGAGGTCAAAGTGATCATGTCTGGGCATCTGGGGCAGCTCTCCTGTAATGGCCTTTCCTCACCGGGAGGCCTTAGGAGCTCTGTGTGGGGTTTGACAGGGGGTGTTGTGAAAATAACAGACCCGAGTCCATTTCTTAGGTTTATTGGGGGGATTGACACAGGCAAGCCCAGAAATCTCTTGACAACTTTAGCAAACGACTTACGTTGAATCATTAGAGTCGTTTGGATATCTTTGGTATCAGTATGATGCCAACTCTTCATAAAGCGCTTCTTGTGTCTAATGAAGTTCTACAGATTATATGTTGAATATTTCGTGTTTAGGCCAGCCTACCATGATTTGGACAGCAGAAATACGATCTGTATTTACATCCCTTCCCGAAAGAAAAATTTATGGGATAGTATATAAACAGATCGAACATTTCATTCAGAAGATATATTCTGTACAGGTCCCAAGCTAATTAATTCAAATTTAGTTAGTTATTGGATGCCTGCTATGCTCCATAGCACATTAGACAAAATACAAGATGGATTTTCTTCATCTCACACCTTTACTGTTTGTTAAGATAATTTGGGGTTCTCTTCTCTTTTGCCCTGTCCACAATGGGTGACTTAAAGTTTAAATATTTTAAGGGTAGAGACAGAGCCTGCTTTGTGTTCCATCCCTGGGATATACATGGCAGGAGAGAACGGATTTTCTCAAGTTGTCCTCTGACCTCTATACTTGAACACACAATAAATAACTCAGTAAAACAATGTATATATTTCAGGTGTGTGTGTATGTGTGTGTGTGTTTTGAGAGAAGTGGCTGATAGCTTGAAAAATCTGTATACATTTTTTTTTCTTGTTCAGAAAAAACTGAGCAACTGCTTAGAGCCAGCATAGAGCTCTGTTTTGAGTGTATAGAGACTAGTGAACCCAGCTGTCTCACTTCTGATGGAGTATGTCCCTTTGAGGGTGCAGGAGGGAAGACATGGAGGTAAACAAGAAATTGCTTAAGAAAAATGAAGGCAACCAGCTGGGTTTTGTGATAGAAGATTACAGAGCCATCTCCTTGATAAGATGACCGAGAAAACCTATCTGGAAAGAACAGAGATGGGGCCTAGGCAGTGAGAACAGTGAAGAGGGAAGACCATCTAGGAACTTAGAGTCACATGGTCAGGAATTCTGGTGTTTACTCTCTATCTCTGCTTTTTGTTATCTGGAACTCTACTTAAAAGGGCCCTAAACTGTCTTAGAATTATTGCTGAATTTTTAAAAGACCTACCAGAGGGGGAGGGGATGGGGGCGGTGGAGTGGGGGAGGGAGGGAGGGAAAGAGTGTGCTTTGCATGTATGTATGTATGTATGTATGTATGAGCACCACATGCTTGCTGCTGGAAAGGTTAGAAGAGGTCATCAATCCCCTGGGGCTGGCTTTGCAGATGGCTCTGAGCTACCAAGTGGGTGCTGGAGATCAAACCCGGCTCCCTTGCAAAAGCAGCTAGTGTTCTTAAGCTCTGAGCTACTTCTCCAGCCCCTGTTTTGTTTTTGTTTTTATCTTTACTGATATATACTGATATATCTTTCCTTGAAGCAGGAACATGCTAGTTATATCCTGTGTTTTGAACTTGTTTTGATTGCTCAGAATAAAGAAATGTTTGAAATGTTTAAGGTGCTGTGTAGCATAATCTGAATTAGCAAACTTGAGCTTAAGTAGCAAATTATTTTTTTCTATGTTTGAGCCAAACTACCTTTTTTTCCCCTTTTAACCAGTGTCTTTCTTTTTCTTCTTCTTCATCTTCTTTTTTTTTTTTTTTAAAGATTTATTCATTTTGTGTATATGAGTACACTGCTGCTCTCTTCAGACACAGCAGAAGAGGGCATCAGACCTCTTTACAGATGGTTGTGAGCCATCATGTGGTTGCTAGGAATTGAACTCAGGACCTCTGGAAGAGCAGTCAGTGCCCTTAACCACTGAGCCATCTCTCCAGCCCTACCAGTGTCTTTCTTCAGATTTATTTTTATCCTTTTTGAGATGAGTTCTTCCTGTGTTTCCCAGGCTGGCTCCCATTTCATAATCTTGCTATCCAAAAGACTGCCTTTCTTGGAGTTGTTCATGGTCAGGTCTTAGTGACCAGCAGATTCAGGAGTAGGACAGGATTATAGTTCAGCAGTTATTGAACGATATCCAGGAGGATAGGTACTTTGCTTGACCAAAGGCCTTTGTAGTGTTTCACGCTTCATATCTGTGACCCAACTGTGATACAAAGTTGGAAGCATTATTTCAGTTATATTGTAATGCTTAGTGGCCAGAGCTCTGAAATCCTTGGTTTGAATCCCATCCTTATCCCAACTCACCAGAACTTAAGTTTTTTGTGAGTATAGTGTTTAGCCTCTCTAAACATCTGGCTGTTACTTGGAAAGTAAGAATAATGTGTATCCCACAGGCACAAGGATAATGTACACAAAGCATGGGACCTGGCATACCGAGAAAATACCATGCATGTTGGCTATCAACATTCTCATATGTTATTTCCACTGGACCCTATCTCTTTACCCCGTGTGTCCCTAGCCTCTTGTGACCAACTTACACATTTCCTTTCTAGGCTTTATTGTGTGGGGGTTGGACACTTTTAACCTGTTGATGTCACTATTTTTCACTACTAAGGGACCCAATTTTTAGAATTCCAGGGAAGAGTTTGTTCAACTTCAAACTCTAAATCCCTGTTTTCTGGATCTGAGGTTCTCAAATGATGATAATGCTGTTGTGTTTGCGGTACTCTTGTAGCTGTAAATGGGCCGTGGGCTGTAGGTAGCTAGAATGGGAATTGTAGCAGCTTTGGCTTCTTAACAGTCATCATTTGTTCATTTCGTTCCATTTTCACAGAGTGGTTGCACTTCTCATTTGGCCATTGTTAAAGCATTCTTCCCACAGAGTCTCGGCTAATAGAGAATAGTAGCTGATTTTGCTATTACTCATATGTTTGAGCTTTCATTCATTCTGACTCACTTTGTTTTTGAACTTCCTCATGTCCATATACAGACGTACAAACATTTACAAGCTGAATATGCTCTCCCATCCCCACCCCCATTCCTTCTTTGATTATTTGGTGAGTAAAACTATCAAAATGTAGATCTGCTTGCAAGTTGGGTAAATAGTAATATAAAAATATATTAGACATTAGGATATGCCTTCTGTTGAGTAAGAAAAAAATATTCAAATGAGCTATTATTAAATTGCCCTTAATTCTTAATATCTAATTAGAAATTGAAAACATTATTTCCCCAATAATTAAGAGTTTGAAAAAATACTTCGTTGATAATTTGTCATCACAGACAGATTGAACTGAGGTTTCTTGCATGGTATGGTAGAGACTTTCTAGTGGTGTCTTGAAAGAGCCCACGAATTTAGCCAAGTTAGTGGCAGCATATCAGGTGCTCAATCTCAGGTGAGCTGGGCATAAGTCTAAGATCTAATGTTCCATAAAGTCACCATGGGCATGTTAGAGAATAGCAAATATTCTGGGGAAGAAAGCTTTCCAGCTGCGAGTTGAGCAACTTCAGTATGAAAACATTGCATGCTGATTTCTTCTGTGCTAGTGGCTTGCTTTATCTCTGCATAAAGCAGTGCCTGAGGAACAAGGCTTCAGAGGTGAAAGGATGCTGCATTTGGACTAGAAAAAAACCAAGGTTTAGAGTGTGCCATATGCACACTCCGCACCCTTGGGAAATGACCAGATTTTTCTAATTTCCCATAATTTCTCATCTATTAAAAGAGAAGATACATAGCTTATATAGAGACTGTTTTAAAAATCACATTAGTGAATGTGAAATGTCTTAAATCATAAAATACTAAGAAGTGTAATGATTATTACAAGTGATATTGACCTGTTTTAGCTGCTGGTCACTTAATATGTAGTGAATTTAAACAATTTCTTAAAATATGATACATTGAATTTATTATAAAGACTTAAGGAGACTGGGGAGATGACGCAGTCTGTAAAGTGCCTGCTGCATAAGCATGAGCCCTGAGTTTGGATCCCGCACCCATGTAGAAAGCAGGGCATGGTGGAGCACATCTATAGCTCTAACCCTGGGAGCTAAGTACAAAAAGATTTCTGGAGCTGGCTGGTCAGCAGGCTCAGTGAGAAATGCTGTCTCAAAAATAAGTTGGACAACAGTTGAAGAAGATAGTGTATATTGCTTTGTGGTTTATAGATGCACATACATCTGAATGCATAGATTGACATACACAATAAATTAAAAAAGAAGGCTATGAAAAAAAACAGAGCCTTACACTTGAGTAATCAAGAAATGTCTTTTTAAAAGTGCTTTTATCAAAGTGATCAGCATAGCTAAAATTATTTATATATATGAATATATTTATATATATTTATATCTTGCCCTGTATAGTGAATGTTTGTAATTCTTCTAAGGATTGGGTCTACTAGTATGTAGCAGCAAATCTAGCTTAGAATCCCATTGATTCTGAAAAGTGCTGAACCATTTGTAAAGTACTTTTTTTTTTTTTGGGTAAAGATTTATTTATTATTATATCTAAGTACACGGTAGCTATCTTCAGATGCACCAGAAGAGGGCGTCAGATCTCGTTATGGATGGTTGTGAGCCACGATGTAGTTGCTGGGATTTGAACTCAGGACCTTTGGAAGAGCAGTCAGTGCTCTTAACCACTGAGCCATCTCTCCAGCCTTGTAAAGTATTTTTTGTACAATTAGCTAGAGCATAAATGCATGTTTGATTTTCTTTCTTTCCTTTTTTTGTGTGTGTGTGCGGGGGCAGGATTTCTCTGTGTATCCCTGGCTGTCCTGGAACTCACTCTGTAGACCAGGCTGGCCTCGAACTCAGAAATCCGCCTGCCTCTGCCTCCCGAGTGCTGGGATTAAAGGCGTGCTCCACCAATGCCCGGCATGTTTGATTTTCTTAATGTATTGATCTAGTGTAATTTTTCTCCTTAAATCTTAAGTATAACTGTATAGCATGTGATTAATGCCCACTCTTGGATAAGCATTTTATATATACCAGTTAAAGTAAAAGTATAAGTAAGAATATAAACTTTAAAATGTCCTGAAGTTTGTCTTTTAAGAGAAAGTGGGGATTTAAAATCAGTCTGCCTTTTCTCTTCCTTGCAATATTTAAATATATAAACAAATACAAATAAAAAATCCTGTTTTTGATTTAGTAAGTGGTCTAAAGAACTGAATTTAGGGTTGAAAATGGAGCTGAGTTGGTAGAGTACAGCCTGATGTGCAAGAAGCTGTGGGTTCTAGCCCTAGCACCACGTAAACGGAGTGTAATGCATGCTGTGATCCAGTGCTGGGATGTGAAGGCAGAAGGAACGAACAGAAGCTCAGAATCATCCTCCACTAAATAGTGGGTTCAAGGCAAGCCTGGGATATAGAAGATTGTTTCATACTCACACACACACACACACACACACACCAAAAAATTTAAAATTAAAACAATGATACTGACAGCAGACAGTGAAGAGTCCCAAATCTTATAGTTGATTGTTTGTTTCAGAATACTGTTTCTTTGTATGTACATATGGTGTGCACAGGTATGTGTATGAGTGTGTGTGTGTGTGTGTGTGTGTGTGTGTGTGTGTGTGTGTGTGTAAGGATGTAGCCAGGTGGAAATCAACCTGGAAACCTTTAGTTAATGTAGACTGGTTAGCTAATGAGCTCCAGGGAGCCCTATGTCTATTACCTCTGGTCTGGAGTTTCAGGCACATGCCATTTATAACTGGACTTTTATGTGGATATTAGATATGAAGCTTGGATCCTTGTGTTTGCACTGGCATAATTACTTTTGCGCTGCTATGATAAGATGCCTTGACAGAAGCAACTCAAGGAAGGAAGGCTTTATTCTGTCTCATAGTTCCAGGGTACAGTCCATCATTGCAGGAGTCATGGAGACAGGGATTTGAAGTTGCTAGCCACACTGTGTTCACAGTCATGAGGGAGAGAGTGGTGGTGCTTGTTTGTGGTCAGCTCACTTTTCTTTTTATACATTCTGTCCAGAATCCTAGCCCAGGAACACTGTGCCCCCCTCCTCACCCCCACCCCAGAAGAACCATGTAATAAAGATAATCCTCTACCCAGGTAGTTCTAGATCATATCAAGTTGACAACTGAGATTAACCATCACACATGGTAATGCTTTAATATGCACTTTACTGCCTGATCCAAATGCCATTTCTTTTACTATTATTTAACATGACCTGGTATTATATTAATACAGCATAGTAAATTAGTTCTCCCTTAAAGCACATGTTGAAATTCTCTTATGAGCCTTTTAAAAATGAGAGTATATTTAATAAGAATAAGAAACAATCTTTTAGAATATACATTTTCTCACTTTTTGTCTAATGTACCTTAGATGACATGGTGAAAGGAGTCCTAAGATCAGCTAAACTGTGGTGATACTGCAAAGGAGCATGAGCCGATAGTTAACACTGCCACGTGAGCCTTTCAAAGGAGAACACAGACATGAGCAGCTTGACTCTTCAGGAATAGCACGTTGTTCCCACAACTAGGGAAGAGGACAGAAGTGGATATTGCACAAACCTTTTACAGCTCTATTGTATTTCATCTTACTCAAAATTGCTAAAACAATTTTTTATTAAAGAATAAGAAAAGTGTTGCTACATGTATTTGTCTGTGCACACATTTGGGGGTGGGATGGGGGTTGTACACATTAATAAATAGCATGCTTATATGTATTGAGTGTGTGACTTTGCCAAGAAATGACATTATTAAGTGTCTCTTCTGATTGTTTTTATTTTATGTGTATGGATATTTTGCATGTATGTATGTATGTATGTATGTATGTATGTTTGTATGTGTATTATAGGCATGCCTGGTGCCTGAAAGGCTAGAAGAGGGCATTGTATCTTCTGGAACTGGAAGATGGTTGTGAGCCACTATGTGGGTGCTGGGAATTGAACCCAGATACCCTGGAAGAGCAGCTGGTGCTTGTAACCATGCACCATCTCTTCAGCTTCTCTTCTGATGTTTTTTGGCAGCTTCTTTAGGATCTGGGTCAGGTATGTGTAAGGAAGAAATCATCACTTTAGGGAATGTCAGAGAATCACCAGACTCTGCCTAGCAAGAGCCCCAGGTGAAATAGTGTTTGTTTTTGTCTCTGTAATGTTGACAGAGAAGACTGCTGTGGTGTCAAAAGGTGTGCAGATTTCTCCTCACTAGCAAGCCTCTTTTGCTTGGTGACTTCTACTTTAGTTCTTTGTTAGGAGATTAAAGCTGATAGATTGCACAGCTTGGTCATCTTCCCCATATTTATATGCTAATCACAAGCCCAGAAATTGGAGTTCCTGGTCCAGGAAACAAGTTCACTGGTTTATCATAAAGAATATTACAAGAGAAGATACCTACAGCAAGATAAGGAGAAGGAGCCTGGAGCTTTGGGTCACTCTCCAGGTCTGAATATGGAGACTTGTGTAGATAGGGAAACCCAACAAGGCTGGTCTACTTTACAGTTGTAGTCTCTCCAAGGAGCATTTCTCCCTTCAGGTTATGGGTCAGAACTCCTCTGGAATGAGGAAGATTCTACAGTCTACTGTAGGACGAGGTTAGGTCAGAAAAATCATTTTGTTTTTGGGTGGTGGGGTTTGAACTCAGATTCTCAAGCATGCTGAACAGATGATATTTCACTGAGTGGCATGCCCAGTATCCAGAGATATTCAGTGCCAAGACTGAGAAGGCTGGGAAGATTACAGCTGCTAAGATCCTGTTGGGCAAGAGAAAAATCTTGTTTCCGTGGCCTGCCTGAGAGGCAGTTACCAGCCACACATTGTAGGTGGAAGCCAAAATATATATAATACCAAGGTGGTAGACTGTGGAGTATGGGCTTGGCCTAAGCGCTTCCTTGTTGCCTTGTTAGGTTCCTGGGAATGTAAAGGAGGTGGGCTTTGTGTAGGTTAAGCTGCTCTGATGAACCTGCAAAGGCAGAGAAGACACTGCCAGTGTTGCTCATCCAAGGGAGTGACCAGGACAGCTGTGACTACAGTAATGAAAGCCTGCTCTTTCCTGCACTAGACATTTTAATCAACCCAGAGCACCTCTGGGTCTTAGTGAGTCCTTACTTATTGTCACACAATTCTAAGTTGTTCCTCCTGGGAACAGTGATACATTGAAACAATGTGGTATTCAGCCAGAAAGTAGAGAGGGTGGCAGTAGGCCACAAGGAGAAAAAGAGCTGGCATATATGGGCTACAAAATCCCATGTTTGAACACATGGGAAGAATTTGATGACTGGTGTCTGAGTGATGTAGACAACCTGGAATTACTAATTTAGAGAAGATCCCTTTTGATAATGGCCAGAAATCAAAAGGAAATATAATGATCAGGAAAGAAGTCTTGTCAAAGTCACTCTGAAGTACAATGAAAATAGAAAGTTTGGCCAAGTTCACTAGCTAGATTTAAAGCTATAGTGATAATGTTGTGCATAGCTGTGCTGTCAGAGACATGCCAGGATTTTGAGGTGAAAGTGGGAAGGTGGCCAACAACAATAATCTTTATGCTTTTGCTAGAAGGAAGGATTTGTAACTGAGTTGTGGCATGAGCCAGTAAGGAATCTCTGATTTCTTTTATGTTAGGGTTAGCCTCATAATGAATGCATTTTTGCAGCTGCATGTACACATTCAGTAGCTTAAAGCCCCTAAATGCTCAGATGAGAAGGATATGTATGTACTGTGCTATACTGCCCACCCAAAGGAAGAGGATCAGAGATAACTGCAGAACTTCAGAAGGGCTAATACACAGCCAAAGCTAGATTTAACCACAGCTTTCAACCCCAAGATTACTGGGCACCATCTTTAACTTTATATCTAACCCAAACACTCAGAGCTTAAGTGAAATGACTTAAGTTCCATAGAGGGCCTGCAGTGCTGGTGTGATAGCTACTGTTTTGTTACTTCTTGTTGAATGCCTCCTTAGCTTTTGCTTTTATTTTTGCTTATAGTATGACCAGGCTTTTAAACCATTTCCCTACCGTAAATTGTAGATTTCAAGTCATGATTAGTTAAGAGATCTCAGAATTGAGGGGGAAAGTTAAGAATGAGGGGGAAGTCTGGGATGAGTCCGGGCAGAGAAATCCTCATATTTCCTTTGTGGCCTTATAAGCATTTGGTGCAGTAGAGTCTCCATGCTGCCTCTCTGGTTAGGGGGAAGCAGAGATTTACTTGCCTAGGACCAGGAAAGTAGAAGGATTTCCACTGGATGTGTAGGGAGTTTGAAATGGAGGGTCATAAAATTGAGTCCTAGGGAGTAGATAAGGATATAAAGAATAAGGTAAGGCTTGCAGTGATCAGCTACTATCAAAAGATTAACCTGACACCTAGCACTCCCTAGAAGGGGGACTTAGTGTCAGTGAATGATAGGGTGGAGTATACAAGATGGGAGAAGCTGTAAATTTTATAAGTGTGTGTATTTAGTGGTACTGTACAAGCTACAAAGGTGAAGATGTTGAATGTGGGTCTCCTCATTGTTTTACTCTAACCATCTACACAAGATCTTTGAGTGTAAATGAGCCCAGTGAACTACTGGGCACTAACGTTCTGACTTGCACAGATCTTTCACACAGACACATGGGGGACAAAATAATTTACTTAGAATAGTTCTTTTAAAAACACATTTAATTGATGTTTTGAAGAGTGATAGAATTACCGAGGAAATGGTGAAATACTGTGTTGTGGTTAATTTGCCCTTTGCTTTCAGAGTGAGTAGTATTTTGTGGAAGTAAACAGATGAGGACTCAGATTTCAGACACTCAAGTTATCGCCTCCATAATTAAATAAAAGGAACAAGCTTATACCCATGTGTGTATACATTTGAACCTTCAGTTGCACAGGTCTGAGTTGATGGCAGACTGTTAGTTATAATGTAGAGCAGAAATAACTGATGATGGTTCACCGTTTTCATTCCCAGCTCCCTTTCTCCCTGAGCCATTCTTCAGCCACCCACCCCCTTTTTAAAATTGATCACAGACTTTACTCTGTGTATCTATCCTCGTACTCATTTTGACTCCTACTTTTATATACACGTTTCAAGTGTATTTATTTATTTGATCTTTTTGAGATAAAGTCTCACTAAGTAGGTGTGGCTGGCCTGGAACTTGCTTTGTAGATCATTCTGGCCTTTATCTCAGAGATCTGCCTGCTTTTGCCTCTGCCTCTGCCTCCCCAGTGCTAGGATTAAAGGCTTGAACTACTACTTTTCTTGCTCCACTCTTTTTGTTCTCTGGTTCCACCCCCCCCCCCCCTCCAGCATCACCACAACCTCCTCCTCCTCCTTTTTTTTGACCTTCCTGTAGCAGCCATTTGCTTTGAAGAGAAGTTATCTGTTGTCTTCACATAGTTGTCCTCAGTCTCTCTGCAGTGGTGATTGGCGTGCTTCTGTGCTGCATCCAGGGAGCGCTTTCCTCCTGACTTGTACTCTACTTATTTGACTGCTAGGAGGCTGGCTGGCTTTTTAGAAGCTCCAGCCTAAAGAGCATGCATATCTAGTTTTCTTCCTGTATTCTGTTTCTGCTGCATGGCTGATGTACATCACCCTTCCTGTAGAGTTTGGCTCTTAAGTGCTCTGCTGCGCAGGTTTCCCAGGACTTTGTAACCATGAAGTTTCCATTTCTGTTTCCTTTTTGATTGTCATTTGGGAAATTAAATGGTCAGCAGTGGGTTACTTAGTTGTGTGAAAGTAACTATGTAACTGCATAAGTGGGTTTTCCAGCCTTTATGTATTGTAAATGTAAAAATGTAACTATCTTCTTAGAGTCTTAAGGATTTTGGCTACTGGATATGGAAGACTAGTTAAACTTTTCTTCCTTTAGATTTGGCTCTTTTCCTTTTTTAAACATGTTTTGATTGAATTTCTATAAACAACTAACTCTCTTCCCATTTTGTTTCCCAAAGCCATAATATATCTAAGTGTAGGAAGATTGCTAAGAAAACCACGTGACAGAGTCAGTAAAATAGTAGACAAAGGATATTTTGCAAAGGCAGTGGACTTCACCTTGATTTTTGAAATAGATTCTTGCTATGTGACTTGAGCTGCCTTCACTTGTAATCCCCTGCCTTGCCCTGGAGTACTGGGATTGCGGCTGTTTTACTGTTTAAGAGGTTGATTATTCTGGGGCATTTGACAGATAATGATGCATGGATGCAGTGCGTACCTAGGGTATAACCAGATCCTATGAGACCTGGAGACAGGTTTATAGGAGAGTTCACAGGTTTTCTTTCTCTGGTTTTTAAAGCCCCTCTCTCATAGCATTTCTAAGGACACCTTTTTTAGGGGAGGGGATAAGGTCCTACTTACTGTACAGGCCAGGTTGGCCTCAAACTAATCCTTCCACCTTTGCCCTCCTGAGTCCTGAAATTACAAAGCACATCATTACCCCAACAAGGTCTCCACACTTCCTCCACCCCACCTACTATAGAAGACTTTTGCCTTCTGTCTAGTGATTTTACTTTGACATTTGAAGTTAGCAGATTGTCTAGAAAATTTGTTTTATGTGTTTTAAGTTTTAATAGCTTGTCAATTACTAAAATTCTTAGTCATAGATAATAATTAGCTTGTTGACTTCTAAATCAGTGTTAGCTAGTGAAATAACTTGTAATATATTCTGGATTTGTAGGTTGAGAACACTCAAAAATTGATGAAACACCTTTAAAACTTTCTATAAAATATGTGGGAAAAATAACAACTAAGATGGTATAAGATGATTTAAACTGTGAGTGCAATGCAGTGTATCTGACAGATCCCTCTGCTGCCCTTGTCAGTGTGGTGGGGAAAGTGATTTGAACTGTTCTTGCATTAGTTTTATTCATAGTGTGATATAAAGATGCAATGTCATGTTCTGATTTGTTTGATTTACAGCAAATGAACTGCAACTTATCTCTTTTACTTTAGGCTTTCAGATAAACTTCTGTGAAAAGGCACAAAGTAAGCTAAAATTTTGATATTCTGTTACTTTTTTTTCTCATCTCCATCTTGGTATTGGGAATGTGTCCACTGTTGTTTCAGCTAACAGACCCTGGGGATTTTGCACGGAAAGAGCTTCCATTTTTCATTCTGTCCCTTCCCACCCTTAGTGACATTCTTGGCTATAAATTGTTTTTGTTTTTACTTGAAATTCAAATAGGAAAAAAAAATGTGTTTAGTCATTCAGATGCATATGGGCCCAGAAAAAGAAGAAGCTATTCAGATTTAATTGTAATTTAAATTACAAATTGAAAGTTCACCTTTAAGATTGTACAACAGAAAGCCCATACTGCATGCAAAGATTATGCTTTTATTTTTTTATTTGAAAGTATTTAATGTTTCCCTTTTTTCTCTTTAAAACAAGCCTTGTTGTAGTCATGTCTTCATCTTATTCCAACCCACTGCTGTCCTCTATTGGGAAGTGAGTCTTTATAGACCAAGTACATCAGCCTTAAAATATGTAATAAGAGCTTTTATTTGCTAAGTGTTTTTTTTGTTTGTTTGTTTGTTTTTTTGTTTTTTTGTTTTTTTTTTGGTTTTTCGAGACAGGGTTTCTCTTTAGCCCTGGCTGTCCTGGAACTCACTTTGTAGACCAGGCTGGCCTCGAACTCAGAAATCCGCCTGCCTCTGCCTCCCGAGTGCTGTATTTGCTAAGTGTTATGCAAACGTTATGTTAAAATGTAAATGAAAACTAAAACTTACTGAGCGTATTAGGATATTAGGATATGGCTTAGCTCTTTGGCCATATAAGTGCCAGTCACTGGGTTTGAGTCCCAGCACCACAATCAGTCAGTCAATCAATCAATCATTGTAGATGTTTTGATTCATAGAATATAGAACAGAGTTTTTAAAATAAAAAGTATTTATAAAGTTAAAATACATTTTGAATTTTAAACATTATAAAATACAGTTGTTTTTTTTATTTTTTGTTTTTTAAGTCTCATCTGAAGGAGACTGCTCTAGTTTACAGGAAGACATTACAAAATGATTTTTATCTTCTGCTTCTTTGTGTCTGAGAATAATGACGACCACTTGATATGTATCATGCTTAATACATTAGTTTGTAGGGAAAGTTTAAACTATTTCTGATATATTAAAGCTTCTTTGTTTGTTTGGGGAAAGGGTTCAGAAAGCTTAATTTTTATTGGCTGGATATTGTGGACATTTTCTTTGTAATGCATTGAGCACAAGTTTATTTCTTGAATGGGTTACCCAGGATGTGAATATGTGCTATATGATAGAGATGAGCCAGCAATATACTAGGATAAAAGGTTTTTGGTAGGCACTTCATTATCTTCCTGTTAGCGTAAGTACTAAACCCAAAATGTAAATGAATTCCTGCCCAAATGAACATACAATTTTACAAGTATGAACTTGCAGCTTCTATTTAATGCTATCCTGACATCCTAATACACTCAGTAAGTTTTAGTTTCCATTTACATTTTAACTAATGTTTACTTAATACTTAGCAATTAAAAGCTCTCATTACATGTATTAAGGCTGATCTAATTAGAATTTATTATTGTACTCACTGTTTTCTTTGCCTTTAGTTCTGCTGTGTGTATAAAACAAGAGACACATGTTTGGGTTAACTCTAATGTGTGCAGTTCTGTAAAGAGCTCTTAAGATAGGTTAGCAGGACCTATGTACTCAGGCTCTGAGTGGCTCCACACTCTCCTGTTGCTGCAGCTCTGCATTCTCCACTGTTTCTGGTGACTCCAATAAGAGAGGCTGAGGCCCCGAAACTATAGGAGCTTAACTGAGTGTGCGGAGGGCACATGCAGGCACACTTGTACACTCACCTTTTCCGACTCCTGCTTACCTAAGTCCCTGCTTTCTCCTGCCTTCCCCCAACTCCCCCTTTATCTTTCCCACTTCTTTTATTTTCTGCCTTTTGAGATTCAATATCATTATATTTACTTCTTCATGAGGTACACATCGACACTAGGAACTGTATAGTGAGTGAGATTCCTGTACAGAAATTAATAAAAAGAGGCACCTGCCCTTGTGGCCTCAAGTGTAGTGGGCAGAGTTGACTCCCCACTGCTTATCAATATCTAACACTGATGCTCTGTGCAGACTGCTTAGAAACTGAAGCCTGGGTAAGAATGGTAGCAGGAGCTGATGTGTCCAGGACGCCTTTGTTTCTGCTGACTTCAAGACCAAACAGGCCTAAGGATGCTGTATGTTTCACAGTCACTGCTTGTTTGTTTGCTTGCTTGTTTTGTTTTTTCCTTGAGATGGGGGTGGGGTGGGTCTCACTTTGTTGCAAAGCTGGCTTTAACTTGGTGCTCAAGTGATCTTCCTGCCTCATCCTTCTGAATTGTTGGGTTTATAGGTATGCTCCACTATGCCCCTTGCAGTTGCTGCTTTCTGTTGAGAGCTGGAGGCTCAGGGATCCTGCTATGGGCCTAACCTATTTCAGAGTTAAACAGAGCTGTCTGTGTTGACTGACTCTGGAGGATTCAGGACAAAAAATGCACATGTCAGGGATAGGAGGGGTAGGTAGTAGGAGAGTTGGGGTGGACAGCCTTCACCCAGCAGCATTCATTTTTGTATAGATCATTGCTTATATTTTAAAATAAGGATAAACTTGTATCTTAACACCTTTTCCTGTGATTTTACAAAATAAAATATTTAAAGTGCAAATTCTGATGTTTGCATCAGTCTTCTAGTTTGCTTTAGAATACAAACATTAAGTTTGTTAAAGTGATCACCATTTCTTAAAAAATTAAGAATTTGAAAACGTCAATTGAGTAGGTTTTCTGTTGATTCATATTTTTCCAGAAGTGCCAAAGGATGTTTCAGAGTTAGGGAAACTTACTTCATTAACACTGTGTATGCCACACAGTAGTTGTAGGACAGGATGCAGCAAAGAACAGAAAATGAGGCATTTGAAAGGTGCAGGTGAGCAGCATACCCAATCCTCCATCACAACCAGGACTGTTGTGTTCTAACATGACCATGACTAATGGAAGCTCTGAGATATCAATGTCCCATTATTTGACATGCACAATTTTTGTTCTTTATGTTTCTACATCACGATTCAAATCTGTTGTTGTTGTTGCCTGTTTTATGTTAGTGAAAGCTTACTGGAAATGTGTATATGTGTGTTTACATGTAGAGGTAGTATGAGATTCCACTTTTAATTTGGGGTCCAAATTTTGGTAGAATCTGAATATTCACTTTATACCTCATGTCTTTAAAGTAAATTACAGTTTGTGCATGTCTGATTTTTAATTTATAAATATTTAAGATGATATATTTATTTTAGACAATAAAATAATTTATGATAACTCTGTTACATTTCTGCTAATACTGTTGGATCATTGAATTTTTTTTTAATTTAAAATTACTTGAAAGAGAAATACGTTTACTTTTGTGAGAGTTCTAGATGTATAGTTTCTGCATTTCCAAGACTGAACTTCAGTTAGAGCCTACTGGTTAATCATGTTAAGAGACTGCTATTGCTCATGTAAATATGCTTCTAAAACACATGACCAAGTTTGAATGGATTTATTGTCTTTATAGATGAACCTCACAGTATGATCTGCTGGCTTTATAAAACCAAGTCTCGGGAATGAAGGCAAAAGTTTACTTAGAAATATGTTCTTGAAAAAGTTTTTTTTTTTTTTTTTCCACAGAAATCAAGCTTGCCTAAGGTTTTGGGGTGGGTAGAGGACAAGAGTGATGTCTGTCACAGATCCCTGGATATAGGGTTTTTCTCTGGGAATACCTGAAATTCTGTGTTAATCACATCAAGAGCATTTAGGAGGCTGTCCCAATAATTTAGTTTTTATTTCATATCAGCCCATAGCAGAAGACTTCTTGGTCTCTAAGGAAAATTTGGCAGTATTATTTTGGGGTGGTTTTACCTTTTACACTTCAGTTTGCTTTAAAAATTTCTTGTGTATTTTAAGAGTGTTTTGTTTGAGAATGTTTGCATAGCAATAGAATATACCACTCCTACTACTTATGTCTCCACCCATAACCCAGACTGCTTGTAGCTCCAGCTGGCCTTGGGGTTTTGTAACCACCCTTTTCATTTCAGCCTACTGATGCTGGAATTACAAACCTGTTCAGTGCTCTTAGTTTCCAACCAAACTGTTCCATAGAAACCTATGTGCTACAGAGGTAACTGTTGTCCCATGGTATTAAGTGAAATTAGACTAAATTGGTAGTCATTTTTGGTGACACTACATATTGATGTATTGGGGAAAGGTTTATGTGTAGGAGAGAGGCATTCTAGTAACTGATTCTTCTTACTGTATTTTCTTTTCTCTCTTTCTTTCTTTGTTTCTTTGTTTCTTTCTTTATTTCTGCCAGGATTTTACAATGTATTGTAGGTTGGCTTGAACTCAAAGTTATGATCCTCCTGCCTCAGCTTCTGAGTGCTGGGATTACAAACATGCTGCACCTTTAATTGTGGAGCCTTCTTCGACAGTAATTATCTCTTACTGTTTTTAAATTGGTACTAACAAAAAAGACAGTAGTGAAACCAAAGGGAGCATGTTTCCTGAATCTTTTCAGTCTTCATAATTTTCTGACCTGATTAGAGTATTTGTAAAAGGTGTTGTTTTGGCTTTATTGATGGGATATAGAGAACCAGGGAAAAGTAGTGGAGGGAGGGCCAGTTCTTCATGTTTTAAATAAATTAAAGGCTTAAAAACTCATTTCTTTAAAAAAAGATTTTTATTTTATGTATATGTATATGTATATATACCTACTTGTCTGTCTGTGCACCATATGCATGCAGGAGCCTGTAGGCCATAAGAGGGTGTTGTACCCCCTGGAACTGGAGTTACAGGTGACTGTGAGTTGCCTGATATGGGTAGGTACTGGGTGCTAGGAACTGAAGCGTAGTCCTATGTAAGAGCATTAAGTGCTTTTAACAACAGATTCCTCTCTCTGGCCCTGGCTGATTGCATTTCTAAATTTGTATTTTTTTTTTTTTTTTGTAGTAAAAGTCTTGTAGCTAATGACTAAACTTTTATCATTTAGAAATTGTTGTCCTCTGATGAGCTTTTTTTAGGAAACAAAACGAACACATTTACTGCTTTTGAATGTTGGCATAGTTTATTTATATTGATATAGATGATGGAGTTAGTTGACAAGAGGTTTTTGTAGAGCTGGCTCATGAGCTATAGAGGCTGATCCTCAGTATATTTATCATGTTGTCTGGGAACCATGGTAAGATGTCAGTGTACAGTCCTCCTTGGGACAAAGCAGCAGCAAAGTATTTGTGGTATATGGGCAGAGTGACGTCTCTTTGTTCCCTCTGTAATATGCTATCGCTGAGATGTTGCCTAATTATCTGTGACCTTGGAAGTTGTTAGAACATGAAATCTCCCTAAAAATTATTTTTGTTGCTAGAAGGAAGATTTCTAATGGTCATTCCATTTAAGTCTATGCTATTTTTGAAGAAGGAAAGTGTCTAAGTGGGATTCTCTCACAGTTTTCCTTTATGTGCTAGTTGATATTACTAGGTGCCTGTCAGAGCTTGTGTGGCCGGATGGATGAGAATAGAAGTGATGTTCTAGAGGCCTGTCTCAGCTGCATTCCTAGTTAGAGCTTTCATGTTTGCTTACAAATGGAGGATGGGGTTTTTAAATAAGGTGTGGTAAATGCTAGAATTCTTATTACATGGTTTTCTGAGTGTTTTCCAAATTCAGACAACCATTTCCAAGGAGGTAGGCTGTCTTGGTATTGATCTTCTTATCAGGTGGGACTCCCAAGCAGACATTACCAGAAGTAAGGACTAAGAGTAGACAACTATAACTCTCCTTTAGAGAGGCTCTCATAACAGTACTTTCTGCATGATTGAGGCCTGTCTGTAACTGTGTCTGAGTGCTGGAGACTTTGAAGCTGAAATAGAACTAGAGATTCCTTTGAAACACCAGATGTTTTTAGAAAGTGAACATACATACACAGGAATGTGATAGAAAGAGTAGTTAATGGTGATAGGAAGAGTACATGATAGAGTAGATGATGATGATGATGATGATAATTATATATATTGAGACTTACCCTGGCCTGCTCCTTAATCAGGTGTTCTGTCCCCTAATTTAAAAACAAAACAAAACAAAGCAACAAAACAAACAAAAAACCCAACCCCAAAATCTTTTAGTTCCTAAATCAAATCAAAAGTCACATAAAGTGAAAAGACATTATTGGAACAAGTTGAACAGTGCATGTACAAGACTGGTTCTTTTGATTCAAGATACTAGACTTTCCAGTTTTCTTATTTTCTCCTTTCCTAGTGCTCAGCAGGTGTCATTAACTGTTCAACAGTAACACTGTTAGTCGCCTCTTTCTTAATACTCGGAGCAGCATGCTGACTTTGAAGTATAAAGTGTTTTAAACTGCCTTAATCTTTTGCTTTTCCTTCTTGGGTCTTGAGTGGGTATATGACAAAAAGAAGCATGTTAGTCAGGGTCTCCTGTGTACTGTGCATGTGAAGCAGTTCGGGTGCAGTGTGTCCTTAAGAGTGCCATTTACACCTGCTATTTTTAATGTAGTCTAACCTTTTCAAAAACACTAATTCCTAGAATGCATTTATGGGCAACAAATAGTGCTCAGTTGTGTCCACTAAGAAATGAAAGTCTTATTTACATCTTTTAAATTTGGAAGATGTAGTGATTTGAATAAGAATGACCTTTGCAGGCCAATATGTTTATGTTTAGTTATCAGGGAGAAACACTTGTTAAGAAGGACTAAAAGGTGTGGTCTTGCTGGAGGAAATATGTCACTGGGGGGTGAGTTTTAAGGTTTCAAAAGTTCATGCCAGGTCTAGTCAGAGTCTGTCTTTTCCTCTGTCTGTCCATCCGTCTGTCTGCCTATATCTATCTATCTGATCAGCATATAACTGTCAGTTACTGCCCCAAGGACATATGTGCTGCCCTACACTAGTCATAGTGATAATGAACTAAACCTCTGAAGCTCCCAGCAAGCCCCCAATGCTTGCTTTCTTTTGCCTTGGCCGTGGTATCTTTCCACCGAAATAGAATAGTGACTGAGACAGGAGGCATTGAATAAGGGTCAGAAGAAGCTATTTGCATTGTGGGAGGAGCTAAAACAGTACTGTGGTAACTGTTTGTACATACACAGTATACTAAGTTTGTACAGTTGAGCCCACTCCTTTCCCCTCTATTTTGCCTTGGTAATAACACTGTTAGATTTTAATGTAACTAGACTATGTTTTCTTTCCTTGAGCAAATGGTGCTTTAAGTGTGAAATTGTCTACATTGTAAAGCTTGCTTTATCCTAGTCTGTTTGCTAATGAAGTTCATGGAGAGTTGGGAAGTCCAGAAGAGTTAATTACTTAATGACTGGTGAGAATCCCTGTGGTAATTGGGTAAATAAATAAAGTGGATCACATTCACTTTTGACAAGAATCTGACTTTCTTTTTTTTTTTTTTAAAGATTTATTTTATTTATTATATGCAAGTACACTGTAGCTGTCTTCAGACACTCCAGAAGAGGGCGCCAGATCTCGTTACGGATGGTTGTGAGCCACCATGTGGATGCTGGGATTTGAACTTATCACCTTCAGAAGAGCAGTCGGGTGCTCTTACCCGCTGAGCCATCTCACCAGCCCCGAATCTGACTTTCTTACATGGTTAATAATATTATACTAAGCAAACATCCTAAGGAAGAAACAGTCAGAGCTGGTGGATTTTGCTGGCTTCTCAGCTTATATGCTGCTGTGAATATTTTACCTGCCAGCTGTTACCTGGACTCAGTGGAGCGGCAGGCCAGTGTGCTTTAACCAGGGACAGTCTGCTTTTTCTTTATTGCATTGAACAAATATTTTTATCCAATCATGGCACATACAGTTTTATGGTGTTGATTGAAAAAGTTCTGATAGAAATGTGGTTAAGGTGCTAAGTGTTCATTATGAAGAGTTATGTGGCTACATGTTTTTTATGAGGAGATATGTATAGTTTATTGGTATAGCCCTCTCTTTCCATTATGCAAGGCTCTAGGTTTGATCCCCAGTGCTACAAACCATTCCTGCTTGGCCTTAGGGCTGACAGTTAGTGTTGGGTGACATGTTTCTGTTACATTAATGATTACAGTGTAACCAGATCCAACTAGAGACACACTGTGAAATATGACAAACAAAAGAGCATGAATATTCAGGTTGTTCTGGCAATTATATGAACATGTGTATGTTTGTATTTTTAAGGACTCTAAAAGCCCATCTTCTTCTCTAGGCTTCAGTATGACTGAGTGTAGAAAACTATTTTCTTTTAGAGAGATTTGGAATAAGTGACAAGGACATTGTAATTTAAAATAGAAACAAGTGCTGCATATAGAAAATATGAAACAAGGTTTTGATATGTATGTGTTTGCATGTGTGTAGATCTATGAGTCCATGTGTTTACTTGTGTATATGGAGGCTGAAAGTGAGCTTCAGGTTTTGTTCCCAGGTTCCATCTACTTCCTTTCTTAAGCTAGAGTTTCTCATTGATCTGGAGCTAAGTGGGCCAAGCTATCTGGCTAGCAAGCATCATCCTCTATAAGTGTGTGCCATTTTGCCAGACTGTTACAGGCTCTCAAGATCAAACTCAGGCCCTCATGCTTCCATGATAAATGCTGTATTGACCAAGCCATCCTCTCAGCCTTCTGAAGTAGACTAGTTAAAAAGGGGGAGAATTTATAATTCTCGCACCTTCAATTGTTATGACATTTTGGTGCGCATGTGTGTGTGTGTGTGTATACATGCACATCCGTACAGCAGTGGATCCCATAGCGAGCATGTGGAGGTTAGAGGAGTCTCTCTTTCCACCATGTGGTTTCTGAGAATTAAACTAGTTTTATCAGGCTTAATTCAAGTGTCTCTCTTGTTGGCCCAATATTTTTTTTTTTAATTGCTGGTTTTTTTTTGACAATAATACAATATTTCAGTTATGGATGTGCCACAGTTTTTATAAGTAATGTAGTATAACTATCACTGCTTTGAACAATTTGTTTGCATAATTTTTAATATCCTTACCATAAATTTGTAGAAATGGAGTGATAGGTCAGTCCAGGATATTTTGAGATGTTTGCTACATGCTGCCGTTTGAACCAGTTTACACTTACGGTGACAGTGTGCTGAAGATTAATATGTCTGGCATAATACCAAGTGCTGAGACAGGTAAGCTAATGAAACTTTGTACTCCTGGCAGATCATACGATATGGTGGGAACTTCATTCCTCAGATAATGGCAGGTTGGACAAGTTTAAAGAGGATGCCTACTGCTGCATTCTTTTGCTAATATTAACACCAGGATCTGTTAATTCATGGTGAGAGTAAAGGTTCTCATTTGTTTTACTTTTCTTACTGCTATGGCTGGAGAGAAACAAGAATAAAGGGAGAAAAGATTGATTCTTGGCTCATGGTTTAAGATGGTTCAGCCTCTGGTGGCTTGACCCTTTGCTTTCAGACAGGCCAGTTATCATAACAGTGGGAGGATATGGCAGAGAAAATTCTCCACTTCTTTTCAGACAGGCGCCAGAGAGAAGGGAATTCAGCATGCATTCATTTAGAAAGTCTCTTATGTGGACAGCATGCCTGGAACCCACATCCATGTGGATAGAGAGACTTCATTTAAACTCAGACTAGTTCAACTCGGAAGTAATAACAGCCCTTCTGCTGTGTTCTCCTGGTTAAAACCATACATACCCCTAAAGGCATTGAAGACCTCAACTCTAACTGTAGTATATATGATTTTAGCCATGACTTTCCCAGTTTTTGAAATGAGTGGTGTTAAAGATATATGGATTTGCTGATGTTTTATAAATTGTAAATAGTCTTTAGAGATGGAATTTATATTGTCCAATTCTGATCATACAGATAATAGAGTTTTCTTTCTTATGATGTAGTGAGAAAAACTAAGCCTGTTAGGTTGAATTGAAGGACATTGAGATAACAGCAAGTAAAATAATAAAATTTGAATCCAATAAATGCTTGGTAACACTCCTTTGTTTTAGGTACTTATCATGTATAGCATATTTGCAGATTTCAGAGGTAAATCAAGATAGTTAAAAATTAAGAGGGTTTACAGTTGAGTCACATGAACAACCTCTTGGGGGGTCAAAGGGAGGCAAGGTGGACCACTGTGAGCATAGTCTCTATGAGGAAAAACTTGATGGTAATATGTCTGTGCACATCTGTGTAGGTTCACACCCCTTGTGTCCGTTTGCAGTGGCTAGAGTTGATGTCAGATATGCTCCTTACTTGCTCTTTCCCTCAGGTTTGAGACAGGATTTCTCTCTGAACCTGGAACTCACTAGTTGGCTAAGCCAGTGAGCCCAAGTATCCTAGGGCTGTAGGATGACAGCTCTGCACCTTTCTGTGAGTGCTGGGGATCTTAGCTCAGGGCAGCATGCCTGTGCAGCAAGCACTTCAGCCATCCAGCCAGTCTTGGTGGCTTTGAAACTGTACATAATGCTGGTTCTTAATGAATCATGAGGAGAAGTGTTTTCCTCATCTGTAGAAGGTGGGTGAGAGCTGCTTTCAGTTGGCTGGATGACTGGGACTGTAGATTCAGTACATGACACTATCACCATTGGGAGCTTCTGCATTGGGGTCTTTGAGGAAAGCCAAACAGTAAGGTAGGTGAAGCTAATTGTGAACATGATGTTAAGGGCTTGTGTTGCTTGAGCAGTTAGTTAAGGGAGACTATTTAGGGTTCTTTATCCTCTTGCTTAAGCTAAGTAAGGATGTTGTTTCCCTTTATCTTCATCTTCAGTGTTCTCAGTAATTGCTCCGAATTACAGAGAAGGGTATTTCTATGCCTCTGTGGATCCACTTGGATAAATCTGGATCTTCAGAATCAGTGAATTTTTTACAATATATTTTTCATTTTTAAGAATTTCATATTCTTATTTCATATTCTATATAATACACTTAATGTATTTAAATCATATTCATTTACCTCCTTTCTGATTCCTCCTGGATCTCCAATTTTTAGATTCATGATTCTTCGAAACCTTAATGGCTCTACACTCCTTAATGCCTTATGGGAACTTTGAGGAGAACATTATGTATAAGCGGAGTAAAAGCTCATTTTAGATAGTGTAGGGCATTCTCTTGAGACTGATTGAACAACAAAACTCTTGAGAGTGAGGTCCTGGGGCTGGGGCTGGGGCTGGGGCTGGGGCTGGGGCTGGGGCTGGNAGCCTGTGGATGTTTGCAAGGAGCATTTTGGGTCTGAAAGGCTACCTCCCTCTTTTATTAGTCTCCCCTGCCTTTATAGCTTTCCTTTTCCTCCGTAAAACTAGTTTCAAGTCCATCCTCAGTTATCATTTGCAGGATTAAGGTGTCGGCATGAAAACTGGCAGTAACTGGGTCTTCCCTAGGCTCCTTGGAGCTGAGATATTTGTGTCAGGAATCTGAAAACTTAGAACTCTTTCATATGTTAGTAAATGGTTGGAACTTAAACTTGTTTGCAGATTTAGTAGAGTGTGTAAATCTAAGTTAATATAAATCACATTGCATTAAACTATGTACATTTGTTTATGAAGTCAATTATCTTTAAAGTCCCTTTCTACAATTTGATATTTAACTGTAGTTCTAGAGCTAAAAATGAATTCCTCTTTTTTTGTGTGCTTTAAATGTTTTCTTTCTTTCTTCCTTTTGTTTTTGTTTTTTGAAACAGGGTTTCTCTGTGTAGCCCTGGCTGTCCTGGAACTCACTCTGTAGACCAGTCTGGCCTCGAAGTCAGAAATCTGCCTGCCTCTGCCTCCCAAGTGCTGGGATTAAAGGCGTGTGCCACCACTGCCCAGCACTTTCAATGTTTTTATTGTCAAGAAAATAGCTCAAGTGATATTTCATGGTAGCACCATGCTTCATTATTCCTGGCAGAGTTTGCCTCTTGCTGCCCCATCCCCCCCAAATTGAGGAAAGTTGTTTAGTGCTTTGCTTTTGGATAGCTTTCGTAACATTTCTTTGTTCTGTCTTTGACTCATGTTTGGTCTGTCTTTTGCCAGTTTTTCTTTGTGTATACAGATTTTGCATTATGTGTGTGCTAGATGATTATAAGCACAGCATATAACAGATAAATGGTGTTCATCTTTCAACATGGTGGCTTTGTTGGGTTTGAGCTCATAAGGTGTGTGCTTGCTAGTCTTTAATCATCACTGCTACCCTTGTTATATAAGGCAAGATTCATAGGTTCCTAGGGATTAGGATTTAGTTATATTGGGGGCATCACCATTCAGCCCACTACACTATGATCTTAGTCATATACATCTTATGTGAAAACCTCAATATCCTCAGAGTTTTATCACATTACAGCATCAACTCAGACAATCTTCAGAACCATTTCAGTCAGTTAGTGCTAAGCCTCAGGGTATTGTCCATCCCTGGGCCAATAATCTGTATTTGGACCTAGAAACTGGAAAACAAATGACCTGACTGCACAGGTGAGTGCTGAGAGGGTGGCGGAACACCATTCCCACTCACAGAAGACACTGCTGTTCAGAGGCCAGCACAGTGACTCCCACTGGGGCTTTTGAGAATCACAAGGACAGATTTCCAAGAAGAAAGGAGTGTTTCATTAAAAAGGGTTTTTATATTGCTGAATTATTTTAAAAAGCAGTTTTGCTGTTAGTGATTCATTCACCCAGTCACCCTGATCAGCATGTTCTCTAGCCAAGCCTGTACTTAGTTCAAGCCCTCCAGACTTTAACAAATAAAACATCTTGAATGCTTTTGGTGTCAGCACTTCATGTAGTTTTTCTGGTTTATCTTAATGTTCTTTGTCAATTTTGTTTTGCTTTGCTTGAGAGAGACACACACACAGAATGAAGCCCTGGCTCTGGGAACTTCTTCCTTATGTTGACCAGGTTGGGCTCAAGCCTGTGCTAATTCCTTGCCTCACTTCCTGTGTGCTAGCCTGAGCCACCATACTCATCGTGTTTTTCTCTTGCTTTGTTTCTAAATGTTAAGGATCAGTTTGCTGTGCCATATGTTGTGACACTTGTACTTCCAGCACATAAGAGGCAGAAGCAGGAGGAGATCATTGTCAGTTTGAGGCTAGCCTGGTCTATACTATCAAGTTCCAGTTTGGGCAGGGTTACCCTGTGATAGTCTCTATACCTTTTGCACACCTCCATTTTAACCACTTTTATATTTCATTGGAAATGTATCTGTTCATGCCACACTTTCTGATTACGGTTTCCCTTTCCCCTACTTGCAGTTTCTCCCCACCTCCCCCCATCCAGATCCACATCCTTCCTGTTCCTCCTTAGAAAACAAACAGGCATCTAAGAAATAACAATACAATACAGTACAGTACAATGCAGTATAATACAATTCATCAAAAATCAGAATGTGACAAATCAAACAAGAAAAAGAGCACAGAAACAAACATAGATGCAGAGACACACATGTTCACACACTCTTAAAAACCCAAGCCAGAAAAATATAATATATACACAAAGGGCCTATAAGGTTAAAACAAAAATTAAAATGCTTCCTGACTCAACATTACAAGTCAAAGAACCTCCAAAGATGCCTTCTTTGGAATGAGCTCTTTTTGTGTAGACTGACCATCTACTGGTGAGCATTGTGCCTACTCTTTAGAATAGTTTCCCCAGTGAGATTCCCTTGGAGAAAGCTAACTTTTCATTTGGAAGTAGCTATCAATTGGAGATAGCTTCTCAGTTAGGGAAAAGGTGTGTGTCCACTTCTTATTTCAGCTCTAGGACCTTATGTGGTGCAGACCTGTGTAGGCCCTGTGCCTGTTGTCACAGACTCTGTGAGTTCATGTGTATCCCAGCCCTGTTGTGACTAGAAGGCCTTGGTTCCTTGGTGTCCTCCATCCCCTCTGGGTCTCACCCTCTTTATGCCTCTTCTTCTGCAGAGTCCCCTGTTCCCTGAGGGGAGGGATTTGATGGAGACCTCCTTACAGGGCTGAGTATTCCAGAGTGCTTGCTCACTCTGTATATTGTCTGGCTGTAGGTCTCTGTATTTGTTTCTGTTTGGAGGAGGAAGCTTCTCTGATGATGGCTGAGCCAGGCATGGATCTATGAGTCTAGTGAATGTCATTAGGAGCTGTTTCATTTTACATTCCTTTAGCAGAACAGTGGTATTTGGTTTTTTCTTAGGTCCATAGCCTATTAATCTCAGATTCTTGGCCATGCAAAAAGCATTGGCTATGGGTTCTATCTCATGGACTAGGCCTTAACTCAAAGCAGGTATTGGTTGGTTGGTCTCACAAACTTTGTGTCATTATTACACCAGTATATCTTGAGGCAGATCCCTCTTGTAGATCAAAAGTTTGTAGCTGATTTGGTGTTTACCTTTCTCCTTTGATAGCATGCAGAATACCTTCCAGTATCATGAATACTAGTCCATAGGGATGCAGGCTCCAGGTGGACACCAACTCAACTTCTGTTTTCAGTGAGTTGTGTAGGTGTTGTCTTTAGCCATAGGACCTTCCTGTTAGCTTGTAGAGAGCCACCAGTAGCCTTGAGGATAGCCTGGGTTGTTTGGAGATTCCCATGGCAACCTCTTTAGATAAGAACCGGATTAGCATTAACCCATTCCTGGTGTTGGAAGCTCCATTTGGTGATGAGAGATGTCCAGTTGGGGCTCTGTTTCCCTTGCCATATGGCCATTTCATTTAGATTGTGTGTGTGTGTGTGTGTGTGTGTGTGTGTGTAGCTTCTACTGTATTAGGTTTTCATATGATCTTTCAAATGGCTCTTAGTTTACCTGTCTGTCCCTGTATTCCCTCCCCCGCCCCTTTTTTCATCCCCTTTCCTGTCTGGTCTTCTTATTACAATCTTCCCTTTTTGTCTGTCCATAGCTATCTATTCTATTATCCTCCTAGAGAGATCCCTCCTTCCACCTGTCCCTTATTCTCTACCTAGCCTCTGGTCCTATGAATTGTAGCTTGCTTTTCAATGACTTCACAACTAACACCTACATATAAGTGAATACATACTATATTTGTCCTTTTGTGTCTTAAGTTACCTCATTCAGGATGATTTTTTTTTTAAAATCCCATTTATTTATCTGAAGATTTTATGATTTAATTTTTTTAATGGCTGAATAATATACTCCATTGTATAAAAGTACCACATTTTTTTCATTAATGATAGGTATCTAGGTTGTTTCTAATTTCTGGCTAGTATATATGGAGCAACAATGAACATGATTAAGCAGGTGTCTATAGTAGGATCCTACTTAGGTATATAGTAGTATATACCTAAGGGTGGTATAGCTGGGGATTGAAGTAGATCAAGTCCCGTCTTCTGAAGAACCCTGATTTATACAGTGGCTGTACACTCCCACTAGCAATGTGTATTCTCATCAGCATGAGCTGTCTTCTTCTTCCCACCATTGATCCTAGTCAGTCTTACTGGGATGAGTGACCCAAACCATGGAAATCTCAAAGTGTTTTGATTTTCATTTCCTTGAAGACCAAGGTTGTTGAACATTTTATTAAGTGCTTCTCAGCTTTTTGCAGTTCCTCTTTTGAGAATTCTGTTTAGATCTGTATCCCATTTTTAATGAAATTATTTGTTTTCTTGATGCCTGTTTTTGTGTTCTTTATATAGTCTGGATATCAGCCCTCTCTCAGATATGTAGTTGGTAAAACAAACAACAACAACAACAACAACAACAACAACAAAACAACCCCCCAAAAAACCTTTTCCCATTCTATACCTTGATGCTTTCTCCAAATTTTGATTTTAATTTTAAAAGTTTTAAACTGTGGATGGTAATGCATATCTATAATCCCAGCATTCTCACAGGAGGTAGAGACAGGAAAATTAACACATCAAGGTTATTTTTCAGNAACAACAACAACAACAACAACAACAACAACAAAACAACCCCCCAAAAAACCTTTTCCCATTCTATACCTTGATGCTTTCTCCAAATTTTGATTTTAATTTTAAAAGTTTTAAACTGTGGATGGTAATGCATATCTATAATCCCAGCATTCTCACAGGAGGTAGAGACAGGAAAATTAACACATCAAGGTTATTTTTCAGATACATGGGACCCTATATTAAATACAAACAAGAAAAACATTTTGTCCCTCAACCTCCTAGTAACACATGGCTTTAAAATTAAATCTGATGTTTTTGTACACAGAGCATCTTTTGCATGTAGTTTGAATGTCCTAGTTAAGTCAGATGAAAGTGTTTTAAAAATAAAATTTTGATACGTGCAACAGCAAACCATGAGGAAATTCCTGTACCAACCTCATGTCTGAAAGTGGCTATTCCCAATATCTCCCTAATCTTCTAGAAAGGCCCATCCCTCAGAGCTGCTCTCAGGACTGTACAGCAGATGTGTATTCTCAGGACATTCCCTTGCTCCATTCCCCAATCTCATATTTGTAGTTGGTGTGCTCTAGTATAGCTTTAGAATTTACTGAGGTGGGAAAGTATTGATTGTAGAGATTAGCTGAGTAGCTAAATGTGTATCAAACACTCTGAAGATAGGAGTGCTGGAAACAGTATCCCTAATAGGAACACAAAACCAGAATGAGTGAAAACCCTTTCTGTTACAGACCTTTTGTAGAAACCCTAAAGAAGTGATTCATGTAATTTATTGACCCAGAAAGAAATATGGCTATCAAGGAAAGCATGTTGAAGCAGTACCATAGCCTGACTGAGATTTTGATATAAATAATCTATCTATCTATATTTAGGGAAAGTTTGCAGCAGAAATTAATGTGCTGTTTTTTTTTTTTTGTGGGGGGGGTAATTAGAGTGATAAATGCATATATATCTTTTGAAAATACTATATATTACATGTATGTTTATCATTTTAAAAACTCATTTTCTCTGAATTTTCTATTTTTTTAAATAATGGATACAGTTTAGTTTTATATTAAAAATGCTGATACTTTTCTGCTTTTAAGCCCAAAGAATTTGTTTCAAGGAAGTTACTATCGGTATACCTGTGTTGCTAACTTGAAGTAGACTGTACTGTGATGATTTTACTCTTAACTGCTGCAGAATGCTTCAGGTCTGTCCCTCAGCGTTTATACTGCATTTGAAGGAAGGGGGTTTCTGTTAAACTGAAGGTAATTTGCCTTTTAGCAGTATACAGTGCTTGAGCTCCCTTGGGATAGGTGATTCTGCAGTGACTGGCTCTTTTCCTGCTAAGTGTTAGATTTCTGGACACTGTAAACTGGAAGCACTGAATGTCATCTGATGCTCTGCAGCACAAAGACAGATCTGTGGGGAGGGGCGTAAGGTAACTTTTGTTTTTAAATATTTGGTACCTTTTCAAGCATTGCTCTATATTGAGTAAGATTTATTAAGGCACGTTTCTTTCTTTTCCACTGAATTTCTCATGCTTTCAAAGTAATACCTGTTTTATAATACTTGAATGTTAAAAAATTAATCAAATTTAATCACCACAATTTGCATGTGTCTGTAGTTAGTATATGAAACTTTCCCTTTGTTGTTTCTCAGGTAAGCGCAAAGCACTGAAGTTGAATTTTGCAAATCCACCTGTCAAATCGACAGCACGGTTTACTCTGAATCCTAATACTACAGGAGTCCAGAACCCACACATGTGAGTACCCCCAGTGACTAAATGCAGGCTTTCTGGCTGCTCCATTTTATGCAAAGCTGCTCCATTTTATGATATTTCTGTTTTCTTAAGATACTTTAAAATGTTACTCTTTGAACTTAGAGAGTTACTGATTCTGTACTCTTCAGTGGATAAACACAATTTTCTTCTTTAAATGTCTACTTGGGAAAATAGTGCCAAAGGTCCAGGCTCACTTATATTTTTAAATTAACTTTGGGTTTCAGGTAAAGTTCAGGTTGTGTCTAGGAATGCAGCTGTCTTCTCACTTTCAGCCTCCACTGTCCACTTAGCAGGAATATAGATAGATTCTCTTTTCTTGAACTCATGTGGCAAATCAAAGTTGTGTTCAAGTTAGTATACACATGTCATGTCATCTGTTATTAGTTAATATTTCAAATAAAAAGATAGCTATGATAGTGTATCTTACAGAAAATAGTAGGAATGTGTTAGTTGATTTTAACTAATAGCTTGAGAATAATAGTTTCCTGAAGCCTTCAGTCTGAGTGATGTGGTATATTAAATAGTAATCTCTTTCCCCAGACTTTTCTTAGCATGGCAGCCAGCGGCTTGACTTCTATTCATATGTGTATTCATCTAGTCCTAGTACTGAGATGCGAAGAGCAAGCAGTGGATATTACAGGAACAGAGCTGGGAATAGAGTATCTTATGTTTTAAAACTAATTTCTTAATGCCTGCATTCAGGCTTTATTAGATTTCAGATATTTCTAGTGTTCTCAAAGAGAAATGGCCATTGCTTCCTCTCTTGAACTTAGGCATACCTTGTATTTTCAAACAGTAACAAGTGGGTGCACTGTCACCTTTGCAGGCATAACCAAAATACTTTATTTTTGCTGTAGTAATGTATACAGTTGAGGAGCGTATGTGTGTTTGTGTGTATATATTTAGGGTTTCATAAGTAACCTTAGAATGAAGGATACTTTATTTGTCTGGGAAAGCTATCTACTCATAGTTAAGTTTTCATAAGAGCTCAGTGGGAGAGGATGCGCCTAGTTCTTCTGGGATTAGATGCCCCATGGAGGTGCTTCCTTTCTCCCAGGAGAAGGGGAGGGGACAACGGGGGGGGGGGACTTATAAGGGTGGGACTGGGAAGAGAGGAGGGAGAGGGCTGTGAGTCTTGGTCTTTTTCCTTGTGAAACATGAAACAGGGCTCATATTGAGCAAGAAAACCCAGAACCTAACCAGGTAGTACTCTAGCAGTAAGCAGTGTTCTTTCCTCATTTTCTAGCATTTTGGTGAAAATAAATCCAAGGTGAATCTATAAGCATAGTTCATTTTACTCTTCTGGTTCCCAGCTGACCACATGCTTGACATGTAAGACCCACTCCCCTCCTTCCTTTGTCCGTTCCCGTCTTTCCTCTTCCCATTTGAGTCCTTGGAGGATAAAGAGATCACCTCTTTAGGATATACTAGGCTTTAATGACCATAAATTAAAACTATATATTTCTAGCATGTGAAAAATTAGTCATATACTAGAGACCCTTGTACGTTTAACAGTTGTTAATGTTTTGATTTTTGGCTCATAAAATGAAAAGTTGTATAAACCCAAAGAATGTAAAGAAAAATAGGTTAAAGGGAAAAAAATATGACCCCTTTCTATATTTCTGTCAGAGTTTCATTATACCAGACACTCTTAAGTCTTTCACACACTTCAGGGGCTATTCTTGGAAATGTAGCAGACTTGTGCTAAAATCCTGTTCAGTGTAAACTGGAGAAGTAGAAGTAGATACTCGATTGTTACATTCTTTGCCTTTATCATGGTGAGTAATGGTTGGTGTTCTTGGAACAAAACTGTTTAAAGTGCTCACAGCACAGATATTGCTACAACACACTACAGTTATTCAATAGGGAGAAAACAAGTTTAAAAGTTAACTTGGAAATGGAGCAAGAGAGATGGCTCAGCCGTTAAGAGCACAGGTTGCTCTTTCAGAGGAATCTGGCTTAATTCCCACCATACACATGGTGTTTCACAGTCATCTGAAACTCTAGTGTCATGGAATCTGACATCCTTATCTGGCCTGGGTGGGTACTGGGTTTACATACATACATGCAGATGAAATACACATACACATACAACACACATACTATACTTTTAAATTAACTTAAATAAATGAGTTGATATGTTTGGGGCTTAAACATTGGAAGCTATATTTTAAATTCAGAACCTTTGTTGAGACCAATGCCTCATTTATCTTTGTTTGAAATATTGGAAAAAAGATTCCATTTTAAAGCCCCATTTTAATCACCAATATTCTGCATTCTGTATAGCACTTCTTCAGTAAAGCTTCACTGAAAAAGCCATTTAGTCCTGAGTAAATTGTAGAAACTTTGTCTTCCACTCTAGTTCAGACTGGCCACTAAATGACAGCATTCTTCCTGCTTCAGCTCCCTGAGTACTGAGATTGTAGGCATGGGCTGGCATGCCTGGGGAACTGTTGTTGTTAACCTTGTCTGTAGATATGAGCAGTAGGTGGAAACTAAGTGCTGGTTTCTACCCGCTGTTATCACTAAGTTGGCCTGTGAATCGCTTGACTGTGGTGTGCAATCCAAGCCTGACTTAGAATACCAGTGTTTTCTATTTCATTTGGTGAATTGAGGGAGAGAGTGAGAAAGGTGAAGAGTTTGGTGGGAGGAGGGAGAAATTAATTTCTTTTGGAAGTATTTTCTTTACTTCATGTTCAAAGTTGAAAGTCTGAAAGACAGCTTCTTAGCTGGAGGTGGGAGAAGCTCTCTCTCCATTCCTCAAGCAGCCCAAGGACACCTCTGATCTCCCCTAGTCTGCTTCTGTCTTCCTCCCCCTTTAACAGGCAGAGAGTAGATTCTGTTGTGGAAGGAAGGTTTATGCAAGGGATTCAAACTGGACAAAAGTTAAGCTTTATCTCCATCCCAGATGATCACTGTGTTTCTCTCTCCCCTGTGCTAGTGCCTCTGGTATAGTTTCTCCAGCCTTAGGCCTTTCCTGAAGCAGAGGGCTCATGCTTGCTTGGCCTCATCCAGGGCTCTGTGACTTCTGATGTCTTAGGGGTTTTAATAGGTTTTGGGATTGATCCATCCTCAACCTCCCTGATGCTTCCTGTATTTGATCTTCTGTAGTGAAAACCAAGCTCTATGGCATATGCATACACACACACACACACACACACACACACACACACACACACACACACACACGCACACACACTATAGTTAAGGATATGTCCATGATTAACTAAGACACTCTTGTAATAGTCCAAATAAAAAGTGAAGCAGGTCAGAGTCTATAGATAAGACTTTAGAGATCAGTTGGGTTACATTGAGAAGATGCTCAGTTGATAAGGCCCAAATCAAGAAAATATCTTAAATACTTAATTTAGACTATTAAGTTTAAAGAAACATGGCTAGATACTTATATTACTCATAAAAATTATAACTTTAAACAAATAGGAAATTAGAATGATCTTTATTCTTAAATAAGGTATATTTTATACATTTGTATGACCTATTTTAAATTGCTTATTAGCAAAATGTAACACAGAAATATTTAATTTCAGGTGTTTTCCTTCATAAGTACCTAATAAAAATAATAATGCATTTTTACATTGGCTAACACAGTTAAAGAATACCAGTTAGCTTTATTATTGTAAAGAAACAAAGTGATATGATTGAAAATATTACTATCTACTACAAAAATTACTATCTACTTATAAAATAGTTATTATTTTTTATTTAGGGCCACTAATATTCATTGAATACCTTGTATTTTTTTAGTTTCTCAGACATCTTTGTTACATTATAGAGCCATCAGAAACAGCCCTTTCATTTAACAACAACAAAACAAAAAGGAAACAAAGGATTGTACTCAGTACCACAGGCAGTCGTATACCCAGGGAACATGTCACCCCTTCTTCACAGGTGTCCTAGAGCTATAGTCTTTAGTTGCAAATTTACTTCTCTTAATTCTGTATGGATACAAACAGTATTTTTATTTATATCATCACCAATTCTCTTTCCATAAAGTCATAACTACTTAATTATAATTTCTTCTCTCTAAGTTTATTAAAATATATATAGGAGGGGATACATAATTTTACAGTTATTTATACGTAAAAATGATAGAAACATACTTTAAAAATCATACATATTTAATAGGTATAAAACTATGATTTCTAAAATATATTTAAGATTAAACCTTTTTGTTTTTATAGTTTTATAAATACAGGATGTTCAGGCACTTAAATGACTGAACTAGAATGGTGAGCTACCAACTCAGAGGAAAGTGTTTGTTCTTTAAGGAAAGCTCTGTATCTCCTGAGCTACCCACACAGATACACAGGGGCATAAAGAAAGATAGAAACAATTGCTTTCTGTGTGAATGTCTAATTGTTTTACATAACATTTTTCACCTTCATTGTCTTTGCCATTACATATAAAGACCAAATCCCCACTGTGTTTGTAATGTAGATTCCTTCCCTCAGGAATCTCTATACCTTATGGTTTCGCAAACGTGTCACATAGAATGACTAAAATATAAAATACTGAAAACCGTTAGGGCAGGGACATGGGAGAAATTAAGCTTTCATTTAAGGAACTAAATTATAACAAACAGAAAAACGACATTGTCTTCTTGCTTTGGACATTATATTCCTTTCTGGGGAAAAAGATAACAGAGGAGGAATACATCAGGAACTGTGTCATTTTTTTGTTTAGATTTCACATTCATGACCTGATGTGGTTAATTCATACGAGGCCATAGACTAAATATTATGGGTTCTAGTCTGAATGTAAAATGCCCTCAGAGCCTTGTGTGTTTAAACATGTACTATGGAGCCAGTAGTGCCTTTTGGGAAGAGCTTAGAATTCTTAAAGATGAAGCCTTCTTGGATGAAGTGACCCACTATAGAGGATCTTTAGGCTTTGAAGCAGGCCCCATGTCTGTTAACTCTCTGCCTTCTGATTATGGATTATGAAGATAAGGTGACCACCTAGACCTTGTCCTCTTCCTTGCTAGCTTGCATGTCTTCTTTAACATGATTCAGTGACTCACTATAACCAGAGGCCACAATAAATCCTTCCTCCATTAAAAAAAAAAAAGAAAGAATGGTGAGCTACATATACACATATGTGTGTGTATATATTCTCTTTCAAGTTAAAAGTAACTTTTCTGATAGCTTGAGTTCAGATGAAATAGGATACTAATAGTAGTATTTTCTTTTACATTATAGGTACAGAATTAAAGCCGAATGGTTGCACAGTAAAAAAGATATTGAGAATAATCTGATAGTTAATATTAAATTCTGGACAATTTCTACAACATAAGTATTTATTATCTTATAGGAAATTTGTTTTGAGCAAAGTATCTTCAAAGAAAGGGAAGGAATTACAAAAAGACAGACTAATAGTGATTAAGTAAGTGCCCTTATTTTACAGATTAGGGACTGGGTCTCCCCTCTTGCCTCCACAACTGGGACTGACCCCCAAAGCCTTACATAAGCCAGAAAGTCCCATATCACCACCATCCATTCCCAGCCCTCTGAGGGCCATGATAATGGCTTGTTCAATTCATATGTCAATGGCAGAAGCAGCACTGATGCAGTCTGGGAAATTTTTACTGTGGTTTTGTTCTGTTGTTTTTATAAGTTTTACTGTTTTAGCTACAGTTAGGAAAACTATCAAGTAATGAAACCATTTCTTCAAGCACCTCTTCCAGTTTCCACTATTACAATGAGCATTATAAGGACAGGATGTTGTTTGTAATATTAGACTTTTATCTACTGGGCAAAGTTCATTTTATATATGATTTTGATTTACTTGGAAAAAGCTTATACAAAACCATAACTGCAAATGTTTTGAAATGGTTCTCTATTGTCTTGACATTCTCTTCACATAGCAAGTTCTCCTATTGTAGTTGGCTCATAAAAGTTTCCAAAGTCTCCAGTCTTGTTAGAGATTGTTGTTTTTATAGCTCAAGAGTGACCTTTGAATGAAGGTTAGAGATTTGCCAAAGATGTTCCTTATCTGTCAGTGTCTTGTCTGCACTATGAATGGTCAGTTTGTAAAATTTCTGCACTGTGGTTTACATCCTTATTTAAGGAGTCTTCAAAGTCTGCATCTTCCATTTCCATGACTTACTTTGGGCCTGGCATGAAGAATCAACTTAAGGGTTTGAATATTCTGTGGGAATGAAAATGGCAATTATTGATTTGTTATTTGTGTTTCATTCTTCAGCTGTGTTCAAGAGAAATGAATTTTCCTGACCTGATACAGTTTCTATGTAATTATTTGTAAAGTTTGGATTAACAAGGTGATTGGTAATGATATTTGAAGTCAAAGTGACCATTTCAGAATTTAGATTCCTAGAAGAGGCACAAAACCCAGCTACACCTAAATCTTTTACTGGTGTTTCCAAAAAAGGATCTTGTTTAAGAGTTATTTTGTTACTTTGTATATTCTGCTCTTAGAGATGGTGGCTTCACAGGGAAGGCGAGTCAAGTAATTGTGTACGTTCAGGTAGTGCATCTGTGTTACCTGGATCTTTGCTTCATTTGATACAAATGATTCTTTTGACTCAACTTTTAGGCATACTTAATATTCATATTCATTCTCTCTCTCTCTCTCTCTCTCTTTTCTCTCTCTCTCTCTCTCTCTCTCTCTCTCTCAGCATAATTTTTCCTCAGTGAATATTGTTGGAATTGCAGTTTGCTTTAGAAAGTGATACCCCATCTGATGTCAACAGTCAGGACTAAAAGGTCTCTATCTGGGAACTGATATTTATTGGAAGTCCCAGAGCCACTTTTCAAATCTTTATTTATCATATAGAGGAAACAAAAAAACAAAAAGCTCCGCTCTCAGTCTTTATTGTCACCATGGTTCTCACACTAAATTGCTGAGCAGTAGGCATCACATACATCTGATGACCCAGCCTCATGGGCCCAGGTAGCTGCTAGTTCTTCTCTAGTTCTCTAGTGCCATCTCCTTTGCTAGTTTCCTCTACATTGTGAGCTTGACTCTCACAAATGTCTGCTTCTGTTGTTCACTAGTATTAGAAGAACAAAGGGAAAATACTGCATGTGTATTTAGAAGTCATCATTAAAAGATAAAAGGCTTTGAAAACATTTGAGTGAAGGAATTATGCTCCTGTTAAGCTGATCTCTTTTTGTGACTGTGGAGAGTTTAAGAATGATCTTGAATTCAGCATGTAGCCCAGGCTGGCTTTAAACTCTTGTTTTAGCTACCTAAGTGCATGGATTCTGGCAATATGTATATCATGAAGCCTAGCCCTACATGTTTCTTAGTCAGATCCCCCTCCCCATCTCCAGAAATGGATGTGAGTTAAACTCAATCTGAGAAATTACAAAAGTTCTAAAGAGTGAGAAAATGAACCATAAGGGTATTATTACTGAGCATCTTACAGCCTAGGAAAATGCAGAATCTCTTTCGAAGATAAATGAGGAACATTGAAGAGCTAGGAAGGAGTGAATTCAAGTGTTCAAATAAGTGGAAGAAAGGAGATAATAAAAGTAGCAGAACGCTAGGCCATATGTAATAGATGAATAGTAGAGAATATTCAACCTTTTCAAAAGTTGTTCCTGGAAACTAAGAGCCATGCTATATGCTTAGGATAAACAGACAAACAGGCAGATGGACAGGCAAAGAGAGAAAAAGAGGCAGGAAGAGAGAGACAGAAACAGAGAGACAGAGTAAGTGTTAGAGAGTGAACAAGTAGCAGCTGCACATGGAATAAGCCTGTAGATCTACTACTTTTTACTTGGAAGCACAAGAAAAGAGAATTTAGAATTCCAGGCTGGCCTGAGCTAAATGGAAAGATGCCAAGGAAAGAGGGGCTATTACTACTGATCCCATATATACAAAAGCACAGAAATACAGTCAGTAATTTATCTCAAGAAATTTGACAAATTGAGTTAGTTTGTGACATAAATAACAAAAGCTTACTCAAGAAGTTCCTCACCTGATAAAAAGTTGAATTTACATTTTAGCATTCTCATACAGGAAATGTGGGACCTTGATGGTTATTCTGTACCTGATAGCAAATATAAAAGTAAAGTATAGTAGCTGGTAGTGATCCTGCCTAATGTGTGTGAGCCCTTGGGGAAACAAACAACAGGAGTAGAAATAAAGACAAGAGGAAGTGATATTAAGTGTACAGATCTCTTTAGACAACGAAATAAGGAACATTTCTCAACTCATACTTCGAAGTCAGCATAGCACTGACAGAAACTAGACAAAGACATTACAAAGCAAAGGGGACCACAGAATTCCATTGTTAATAAACATATACTTGGAAATACTCATGAACAGTACTTTGGATTAATCTTGGTTGGATATTTGATCCTTATAATTCACTGTATTAATAAACTAAGGGAGAAAAATATGTGGCCTTTCAATAGGTACAAAATAATATTTGACGACATTTATTATCAAAAACATTCCATTAAACTAAGAGGGGTAGTTCCTGACTCATTGGTAGCATCTAAGGAAATGCTTTTACTATGGATAGTAAAATACTTAGTGATGAAAGACTCAGTGTTGTGTCTGTGATTGGTGGCAAGACAGGAAACCCTAGACACTGAACAGAAAAACTTAAGATTGGATTGCAAACCAGCCTTTTTTCAGAGAGGTGTTTTAATTGCATATGTAGAAAATCAATATTGATCTAGCAAAATTACTGAAATAATTAAGTGACTTTAGCAAAGAAGAAGGATAACAAAATCAGTTCTTTCTGTAAACACCTGTTAGCAAAAATAACCTCTTGGAAAGTGAAGTTCCAGAATCATTATAGTAGCTTAAAAAGTACAAAATAGTTATTGATACAGTAAAGAAAATATGATGAGACCAACGTATTAATTACTGGGGGGGAATATGAAAGACTTGAATACACGAGTAAGATGTCCTTTTCTGGGTAAGTTGTGTGGCTCAGTGATAGAGTACTTACCTCATATGTCCCAAGCCCCTCAAGCCCGCAGTCATACACGGGCACACACACACATGCACAAAAACAGTGGCTTATTCCTGTATTAGAAAGTACAGTGCTATTTAGGTACCTGTTCTCATCTCACTTAGTTATTAATTCAACTCAGGAATATCTTAGCCACCTTAACACACACACACACACACACACACACACACACACACACCACACTAACACAAATGCACACTGACATTTTGTTTGTGTAATTTATGTGGAAATACAAAGGAAGTAGAATAGTGAAAAATACTTTTGTAAAAAGTAATGAAGATACAACAGCTAAAGTCTTATATAGAAGAATGGTGTCTAAGATGGAATAGGAAGTGTAGCTTATGAGCACACATGTACAGTCTGTTAATTTTTGTCTAAGATCCCTGTACAATTTTGCATACAGGCTAGACCTTTTATGATGATTGAGCAGACTGGGGTGAGATCTGTAATAGAGTGAACCCATTTCCTAATTCACACCATGTGCTTGAAATAAAGCATTGTCCTTAAAGGGTAAAGTAGAAATTCCATCTAACTTGTAAAGGAAACCATCTTAATGTATTTATCTGGCATAGACAAATACTTACTTGATAGTACAGAAGAACATAGTATAAATTGCTACCAAAGATAATGGACTTCATTGAAGATAATGTTTCTACTTACTAGAAGTTTCTTAGGAAATTGTATAGGCCAGTCATGCAATGAGAAAATACTCTGGATTTACCTGACAAAGGACTTTCAGATATACAATGAACTATTAACAACTCAGAACAAACAATCCTGTTAAATGGGTTTTGGATTTAAGTGGACATTTCACAAAGAAACTTAGGAATAGTCAATAAATGCATGGAAGGCATGTTTAACATTAGTAAGCAGAGTCAGATAAAAATGAAAATGATATTACTAACCTGCCAGAAGGGCCCAAACTTAAAAGGATACATAATGGTATCAGAATCCATGTATTGCAGAGGGAATAGACAAGGGCTCAACTACTTTAGAAAGGCCCTTAATACTTTCTTATAAGTTAAAACATGACCTAGCATTGTATCATTGCTCAGAGTGAAAATGTTTTTATGAAAATTTGCATTTGAACAGTCATAGAAACTGTTCATCGTGGTTCTACAAAAAAACAAAAACAAAAACACAAATGTCTATTCATGGGAGAATGAATGAATAAACTGTGTCTTACTAGAATGCAATAGGAATTACTGATCCACATAAGCACATGTGAGTCCAGAAATGCTGAGACACAGCCAGGCACAAAGAAGAGCACATGTTGTTTCTTCATCTGTCTGAGATTGCAGAGCGGCCAAGGCTGAAGTCGCTGGGGGTGGCTGAGATGAGAGCAGTCTTGTCTTGTGGAGATGGACAAGAATGGCACAAGGAGCAACCTGGGGATCAGGTTTTCTGTAAATCTTGCAAGACTAAGTGTATGAATTTGCCAAAACCTAATGGTTGTGATGTAGATATTTCACTACATGTAAACGATATTGTATTAAAGGGACAGAATAGTTATATGGATAGATTATTTATTCTTTCTCAGTAGTTATAGTGATTTTCTGTCCTTTTTTTCAAAGCACATATGCATTTCAGCAGTCATAATACTTGGTGATAATTATATGAATACAGGTGTTGGTTAAATTCACTTCTTATGCCAGCGGAGAAGTATGTGTCAAATGTTACTTCTGCTCATTCAATTTCCTTTGCTAGAATGCTTGAAAGAAACCTAGAATGATTCATTTAATTAATTTATGTAGCAGTGCTAGTGATTTCATCCTTAAAACTGCTGTCATAGTAAGGTTTCTATTTTGGGGCAGACTCCAACTATAGAGGGATTTATCTGTGAAAAATTTATTTAGTTAATTTTTATGCATATATGTAGGAGTGCCTGTGTGAGTTTATGTGCACTATGTGTACGCTGGTGCCTGTAAAGGCCAGAAGAGGGTGTTGGATCTCCTAGAACTGGAATTATAGGTGGTAACTATCTGATGTAGGTGTTGGGACCAAAACAAAGGCTCTGTGCAAGAGCATTAAGCACTTACACTGAGTCACTGAACCATCTCTTTAAAAAGCCTGAGCAAAACTTAAAGAAATTGTTCTCAAGTGTTATTTGATTCTCAGCCTACTCTGGAACATTTGTTGCATCATGCCAATTATAGTGTGCATCTGAGTAGTCGGCTCCTTTAGATAACATTGGATATAGTGTGCATCTGAGTAGTCGGCTCCTTTAGATAACACTGGAGACTTGTCTTTACTGTGCGTTCAGAAGAATAGTTTTGAATTCAGATATGCTATCATGAGCTTAGTCCCAGCAGTTGTCTTGTGCCAAGAGAAAGAGGCCAGCCAGCCTGGATAGCATAGTGAGGCCTTGTCTCAATCAATAAACAAGCAAACATTTTCTTTTAATAGAGATCAGTGTAATCTTACCATGTAGGTTGAACATGTTGTCTTTAAAAAAAAAAAATAACACATGCTTCAGGTAAGAGGATTCAATTTGGCCAGTCATGGTGGCACATGCTTTAATCTCAGTACTTGGGAAGCAGAGGCAGGTGGAGCTCTGTGAGTTAGAGGCTAGCCTGGTCTAAATAATTAGCAGTAGGACAGCTAGAGCTACATAGCAAGATCCTGTCTCAATAAACCAAGGGTGTTGGGGTGGAAAGAAAAAGGAAAAATAAAAGAGTATTCATCGATCTAGAAAATTATAAAATAGTAAGCTTTGTGCAATTACTACTTCTTTTTCAAGACAAGCCTAATAAAACAAGAATATCTATCTATCTATCTATCTATCTATCTATCTATCTATCTATCTATCTATCTATCACATATCTATTCTTATAGAAAAACTTAGTAGATATGGAAATGTATAGTCAACTTTTCATTGTGACAAGATATGTAATAGAAGTAACTTCAGAAGGAGGTTAGCCTGACTTTAGCCTGTGCCGTCAGAGGGTCGTACTCCCACTGTGCCAAGAGAGACTCCATGTGGGCAGGAGTATGATGTAACTGGCCACACTCATACATCTGAAAAGAAGTCAGTGCAAAATTGGAGATTTAAAAAAGCATCGAATCATTAGGATTTAGATGATAAAGTTGCGTATTAAGGTGGAACTTTATTTTGATGAAAAAAAATGTACATAGGGCCAAACTCCAAAGAAATGTAGTAGCGGCTGAAGGAGGAGGCAGAGAATAAGAAAAGATACTTGGTGGGGGAGTGGTGAAAGGTTGTGTGTGATGTCATAGAAGCCCAGCTTATAGGAGGATGCAGTTGAAGAAGAATGGATTAGCAATGTGTGATGCCAAGAGTCTTTAGTGGAATTCCTTGGATAGTATTTTGAGTGCTGTGGTCGTTGAGGTGGAAACATACAGCCTGTTAGCTTAGGGCAGTCTGAAGAGTGCCTCTATGTGAAACAGCCCAGGGAAATGATTATATTGCTAAGTTTTGAGTACAGCTGGTAGAAGGTCAGCTCTTAGCAAATACATTGGCTGTAGCAGCAGTATAAAAACATGAGTCTTTGCCTCATCCTCTTTAACATCACTCTTTTCATTGGTTAGGAAACATCTACCTTTCCATCTTAAATCAGTTTTGGCCCAACTACTGCATATTTCTCTACTTTGTCCCTCCATCTTCCTTCCCATCCTTCCAAGAGACAGACTCTGACTCCTTAGCCCAGCCTGGCCAAGGGCTTACAGCATCTTGAAATCTAGGGTTAAAGGTACCACACTGTACCCAGCTTCTTGTTACTTTCTGATTAAGAACATTAGAATGTGAGTGCTTCTAATTGGATTGTTTGAGCAAATTTTTGGTGACCTTTCTTTCTTTTGTGGCTTTTTAGATCTAGGCAAAGACTCTGATTTTGTTAGTAGAGCCAGGAAGCAGGCAGTTTCCATGGTAACCGACAGGCTGAGTTTACTGTGGAAATTTCCGGAATTAACAGAGCTGCATTGCAGAAGGATGCATAGAGCAGTATTCATCTAGAGATCTTCACAGTGTATGCAGGGAGGAACAGTTGCTGTCTTATTGTTATCGGGATATGTGCATGTTTATTTTCTTATCAAGGAAGATTGGCAAGTGTGTGTGTGTGTGTGTGTGTGTGTGTGTGTGTGTGTGTGTGTGTGTGTAAGTGTGTGTACACGCGTTGAGAGTTAAACAGCTTTGAGGTATTTCATACATCCTGACTTGGTAACCTGGAGCTTGCTTAAAGACAAAAAGGAAAATGTGGTTTGGAAAGGAGGATCTGCTTGGTGCCACTAGGAGAAAATTAGGTAAGTGCATCTCTTGGTGGTGGTGGGGTGGGGTGGTAAGGAAATGAGGAAAGCACACCCACTTCAGTCAACAGTGAACGGTTCTGAGGAAAGGCGGGCCTAGGCAGAAGATGGCTCTTGCTTTTTAAAGGAAAGGTGGTAGGCACCAGCATGTCTGAGAAATCTGATTTTTATTTTGAGCAAGAAGTCCATCAAGGTGATTACTATCACCTGCTGAAAGACAGTAGCTAAGAGAAGCCCCAATGTGCTAATAAGGAGGTTTGCTGCACTAAGCACCTGCCTAAATAATAAGAAATCCTCCAGAAGGTTGTTAGATCCTTAATCCTATTGATCTGGGGGTCAGGATATCTAAGAAAAAAAAAAAAAAACACACAAGTGCATTTTAAGATTAAATTCTGGAAATAAATCTGTAGGATTTGAGTAGATGATTAGGGTTTCTTATGGTATAAAATAATAAATTTAAAAGAGAAAAGGGATCTAAAAATATATAGTGGTTTAGAGGCTTAAGTGATAACCAGACAACATTTATGTCATGTTGTCAGTACGCTGTATCGCCATGGCAGGTTCTTCTTGCAAATGAAGTTTGACTGGAACACAGTCAGTGATCTGGCTGCATGTTTACAATGGAGATTGTTTGCAAAGACCTTATTGTAAAGCCTGAAGTAATTACTATCTGATGCTGTACAGAAAAGTTTGATAATCACAATGTATTCTTATGTCTGTTGTAACTAACTGTTGTGACAGCAATAGCAGTTTATTCCATCACAGCACTAGAGGCCAGAAATTGGAAATTAAGGTGTTGTCTGGGCTGCGCTTCTTCTCCAGGCTCTAGAGAAGGCTCCCTCCCTCTCTGCTCCTCATGGTAATATTGAGCATTTCTGGCCCTGTCTCAGTGGTGTTACAAAATCTCTTCCTTCATCTTCACTTTACCACCTTTTGTTTTTCTCTCTGTGCTTCCTTTAAGGAAAGCTATCATGCTTGAAATGTCTGAAAAATCATCCATGTGCATGAATAATAAGATTCCTTTTTTTTTTTAATTTAAGAACGGGCTTTAGGCTGGCCTAGAACTTTTTATGTAGACCAACCAGGCTGGCCTCAAACTTGTAGGTCTCATTCCTGTCCAGTGCCACTACGCCCAGCAATTCTGCTATTTTGGATCTATCTTAATCAAGGTGTTCTCTCTCTCTCCCTCTCCCTCCCTCCCTCTCCTCCTCCTCCCTTCTTTCCCCCCTCTCTTTTTCTTAACAATTTATCGATTCTTTGTGAATTTCACATCATTTAGCCCAATCCCACTCATCTTACCCCTCCATATCGACCCTCCACCCTTCAACCTCTCCAAAAGGAAACAAAAAATAAACACACCAATAAAATTTAAAACTTGCTGTAGAAGCTGCAGTGTGTCCCACAGTATCCCCTTTGCCCAAACAGCTTTCCTTACAAATGGTCATTGCAAATGAGTCATTGGTTTGGCTCAAGGCCTCTGGCTTCTGCTACATAATCACCACTGGATTTCATAGGGACTCCTCTCAGATATCCTGTTGTCGCCCTGTGTCTTGGAGATCCTGCAGCTTGGGATCTGTAGGACCTGCCCTCTGAGTGTGCCCCAGAAATTCATAAACGGGGTGGATGCTGGGGTGGGCCAGCTCAAAGCTCTGGATCTGGGCCTGGGTAGTGGCTGAGTTGGTCATCCCACCGGTCAGATCTCCTGCTTATGGCAGCTGGCAAGGGGTGAGACAGGCTCTCCTTAGCTCTCAAAGGTGATCTCTTTCTGAGATCTTAAATAAGATTGTAAAGATATAGTTACATTCTGTGGTTCTGGATAGATGTTTATTTTGGGAGTACAGGGGATTATTCAAAATCTGGGGTTTGTTTTCTTAAACCACATTCTGTGTTAAGGCTAGTCAGTTGCTGGCCAGCTGCCTTTGGAAACTTGTGAAGAACACATTCTGTAGGAGATTTCGACTTTTGGGAAAGATACTGAACTCAGTCTTCAAGTATGGGGCCATATAAGCCACAGAGCATGGCCATGTGGTGTTGAGGCAATGGGATGAGCACTAGGATGCTGGAGAGGGAGAGCACCAGAATTCACAGGGAACTTAGGAAGACAGCACCAGGATCTTCATCTCGTCCTCTTCTCATCTCTTCATGTCTCTCCTCAGCTCTCAGCTTTCAAACTCCAAACAGTAAAAACTCATTTGGAGTTTTATGAAATTGATTGGAACCAAAGCAAGAATCTGAGTTATGAGGGAAGAGACTCATGGCTATGCCACTGGAAACAAACTGATTCAGAAGAAGCACCAAGTAAGCAAACAGTAGATGGCGGCATAGAAGGGACACTTTAGTGCAGTTGCCTGAGGCTTGATTTTGGTTGGATGTTTGTACTGTCTGAGTGTCTAAAGAACCAGCTGAGGCTGGGAGTACTGCAGTGTTTCCTTCATCCTGTATGGGCACATTGGTGAGCCATAGTCATAGTATTTCTGGAAGTCCCTAGAAATCTCAGTCACAATCTTTGGGTCCATGTTTAAAAAGGGATGTATGTGTGGTGAAGAATCAAACAGGAAACAAGAGGTTCCAGTGTGGATGCTGTCTTAAAGAGAAAACCCCATTTTAATTTGATGGGCTAATGCCCATAGCATCATCTGAATACTAACGAATGAAAGCCCTGGTAAATAGAGGTGTGGAGATGATCATAAGAATTAGCAAAATTGACTAGCAGTAGATCCAAATTAATATTTACTAAAAGTAAGGAAGTACTAATCAAGCACTCCATACTTTGTGAGAATGTTTTTGGGATTGTAGATCATGTATCGGCTAAGGACTGGTGTATTCTGATTCCATTCAGAGATGCAGTGAAGAAACATGAAGCCCAGTCCAGGATTTCCAGGGAGAGTTTCCCAGAGAGTAAAAACCAAATGAAGTCTTGTTTCTTTTCTAGTTGAATTCTTTAGTCTATAAATATGTTCATATTGGATGCCAAGTTGAGATGTAAGAGGCCCCAAGAATATTTTTTTTTTCACTTTACCAAAACCTTTGTTCATATGGTTGAACTGTGTGTGTAAGCCTAAGCAGTTTTCTAGAAATACAAACATTTTCTTGAATACAGTAACAGTTGTATTTTTTGGAATCATGAGTATGTCAGGCTTATTGTATATTTGGGATTAAATTAAGCTGCTTTATCACAGATCACAGTTATGCTGAACTCTTTACCCTTTTTTGACAGGTCTTACAGTATGTTCTATACTGACTTTCTGCCTCAGCCCCCAGGGTGCTGACTTGCTGGTGTGTACCAACACACCTGGTTCTCATGCTGACTCTCATTGGCAGTTATACTAGTTATGAGGCTACAAAAATAAAATTCTACTCAAGTTTTCTCCTCAGTCAGAGGCTGTCTGTGGAAAGGTGGCCTTATTTGCCCTGTTTCAGGTCCCCTTTTATCCTTTTCCTCCCCAATCAATCAATCAATCAATCAACCAACCAACAAACAACAGTTCTTCTCTTTAAGGGAAGAGGGATGGATGGGGGGGGGGCACACCTTATCTGGGAAATGAGGTCATCATGAGTAAAGCATTATGGATGGAAGTAGAAGATTGAGGTAGCAGTAACACCAGGACTTAGGCTTTAGAGTCTTCTGCTGTCAGCTCAAAGGTTAATAGAGGAGAGCAAGGAGACTAGGGGTGGGAGAGTTTGCACTGGAGCTGCGGATATTAGCATTACTACATTAGGCCCTGGGTGTCTGCCTCAGCAGCTTGTGGCATTTCTCACATGCATGCAGTGATACAAAATAGAGGGAAGTTTGCATGTCTGTGGGATGCTTTTTAATGTGTACCCTGCCTTGTTAATTGTAGTTGCCATGATCTCTCCACACTCCTAAATCCATGTCCTCAACACAAGGATGTTAACAAACCTTCCTGGATCTCTTTCCCTATAGTAGTCTGAGCCCTCCAGGCAGGAGCTAGGAACAGTTGCATTATTTTTTCTGTCAGGGCCTGCTATCATCTATGCTTGATGCCTAGTGTCTTAAGATTGTTTCTTATGTCTGTCCTTTCTGCTGTGAGGTCATTCCTCTCTCCATACTCTAGAATGGGAAATTGGTGCTACACAGACACAAAGAAACAGGGTTTATAACAGTAGAAAACATCTTGGCTGATTTTAGGAAGACTATCTCTTAACAACATTTCTCAGGATTCAAATAGTTTCTTTCACCCATCCCTAGCCAGGACTAATTCTCTTCATGATGAAAAGAAATTAATTTGTAGGGGTTAGAAAGATCGCTCAGTGGTTAACAGCACTTGTTTCTCTTCCAGAAGACCTGGGTTCAGTTCCTAGCACCCATGTAATAACTTGTAACTGTCTATAACTGAAGATTTAGGGGATTGACACCCTCTTCTGGCTTCTGAAGGCACCAGACATGAATGTGGTGCACATACATACATGCAGCCAAAGAACTCATAAAAAATAATATAAATAAATCAAAAACATTTTTTAAGTGAAATGTAGCTTGTAAGAAGGGGCTGAAATCTAACATGTAAGACTAGGTTTGTATGAATGAGCAGCAGTATTACTGAACAGAATGTGGAACATGAGGAAGAGTGATTTCTAGGAATCTGCAAACAGAGTAGTAGCAAGAGACCATGGTACATGCGGCATGCACACTCAGACACAGCAGTTGCCAAGAACTGGAGGGAAATAGCTGATTTCAAAACATAAATAGCTGAATTCTTTTACATTCTTGAATTCATTGAGAAGGTAAACAAGCCTGTGAAACATTTTTGGTGGGTAAGATTTATGGTTCGAGAGAGTAGTTTTCAAGTTTCCTAATGTTGCAACACTTTAATGTAGTTCCTCATGTTGTGGTGACCCCAACCATGAAATTATCATTGTTACTTCATACTACTGTATGAAGTAGTTTTGCTACTGTTATGAGTCATAATGTAAGTATCTGATTTCCAATGGTTCTAGGCCACCCCTGTGAAAGAGTCATTTGATCCCCCCAAAGGAATTGCAACTCACAGGTTGAGAACCACTACTCTAGATAAAGAACTTGATGGGCAAAGGAGCAGTGACAAAGCAGACTGCTTGAACTAGCAGGTCTCAGTGGTGCTCTTTCAGGCAGGAGAGCACGAGATGCTTATTACCCAACAGGCACAGTAAAGTATAATTAGAGAGAGTCTTGAGCCAGCACTGGTATTGTGTGTGTGACTGAAAGGCCAGCACCTGTGAGGCTGAGGCAAGCATTTGAGACAAAGTCTATATAGAACCTGACTCAAAAGAGACAGGGAAAATGTTACTTAATCTTAGTATCAGTTTAAGTTAGAATGCAAGGCAAAAGTTGGCTCTTGACTAGTGGGTGTTGCTGGTCCTGCCAAGTCTATACAAGCATGCTCTTCAGCCCCTGACCAAAATGAAGCTGTAACTAATGACTGCTAAGCTAGAATGTTTTTGTGGAATTTGTAAACTAGTTTTTGTAATTTATGCATACAGTATAGACAAATGCAAACAGAAAGTGTGTTTTCTTTCTGAACTGTGAGTGAGGTTTTTCCTTTTCTCTCCCCTTGGAGCCTTGTCAAAGGGTGCCGGCTTAGGGTGTCCGGTTAGACAGGAGTGGCTCAGGAACCTGGCTGCTGCTGAGTTAGCAAAGTGAGTACTGCTGGAGGCATTTGTCACATCCTTGGTTGTGTCACTGTTTAAAACAAAACAAGCAATGTGAAGTCTACCTACCTACACAGGAAACAACATGGAATTTACCCACCCATATAGAGTGCCCCATGTAGCTTTGCCAAACATGTAGAATAGAAATACAACTTTCCTCTGGATTAATGTTCTGGACCATAATGTCACAGTTATTGTTTTTAAAATCTCTAGTTTTTAGGAAATTATAGATTTGTGTGGATCAGTGAAAAGATGACAGCCAACATAGATGCAGTGCTAGTAAATGAAAAATTTGGTCATATCTGCCCAAAAGCTAAATAAGCAGAAGAGACATCATGTATAAATTTGCCAGTTTGCAGATTTTCATGAGACAAGGTAAGTCTAAGACTTCAGATTTTAGTCTCTATGCATTGATGATACTTTAATAATAAGGCCTGGATTCAAGCCCTATATCAAATATCCTACTTAAAATCTTACATGCTCTATAGGGTTACTTTTATAAACATACATTTCTTTTGTATGCACAGTTTTTCACTATGTGAATATGTACATGTTCTCTTTAGGAACCAAGAATTATTTATTAGATTTAAGATTTATACTTTAAGAAATCAGAGATACTTTTAAGGCAGAGCTTTTGACTAGAATTGCTCTGGGCTTAAAGATGTTTAGGTTACTGTCTGCCAGCCACTTGATGCTCAGTGAACTTCCCTGCTGACCTGCCTCCTTTTATACCAGATGCTAGGGCTATAGGACTTCATCTCCCTTGAGAATCACTGGGAAATAAAATAACATTAGGGACTTTACTAATGCAGGGTAAATTTGAGTGCATATAAACATCAAGTACATAGACAATGGCAGAAGCCTTATAACTTCTTTCCCCCTTTCCATATATTCATCCAGAGATAGGCTAGGGCTCATGTAGTGTTGTCACAGGTGAAGTCTAGAGTTTTTGAAAACTAAAACCAAACCATTGACAGTGTGACTCAAACAACAGAAACTAATTTCTCACAGTTGTGGAGGCTAGAGAGTCCAAGATCTAGTTATTAGGAAGATAGGTTCTGTTCTGAGGTCTTTTCCTATGGCTTCCTGATACCAACACCTCTTTGGCTGGTCATAGGACCTCTTTTCTTCATGTATGTGGTAATGCAGCAAGCTCTCTAATCTCTTCTCTTATAGGAACACTAGTCTTGTTGGAGTATGTCCTATCTTTACTAACCTTCCTTTAACCTCAATTATGTCTAAGGCCATAATGCAGTCACACCAGGGATCTTTGGTATGTGATGTTTGAGATGGAACACAATTTAGTTCATAACATACATAGTCAGGACATACAACATTCATACTCATGTAGGAAGGATGGAGAGGAGAAAGGGTGGTGGACAGCGTGGTGGTTATATCAACCACATACTCTGGCTAATGTGTCGACCAGACATTATTCACTATTCACTGAAGGCATTTTGTAGAAAACGGTGACAAGGAATGAAGGCATGAAGACTATTGGGAAGATGTTTTGGGTTTTTTTTTTTTTTTTTTTTTTTGGTTTTGTTTTGTTTTGTTTTTGATAGAACAGGTTGTTGCTTCTATTTTTTTTTCCCCCCTCAAAAGAAGGGTTATCTTAAGAAGTCAGAGAACTTTTTTCCTCTTTAAGAGTACAGTCATAAAGTATAAACTTAACACATTTTCTGTGTTATTATTTCTTTGTTGTTTTGTTTTGTCTTTTACTTATACCATTTTTTGTCACTGAGTGTGTGTGTGTGTGTGTGTGTGTGTGAGAGAGAGAGAGAGAGAGAGAGAGAGAGAGAGAGAGAGAGAGAGAGAGACCTGCTAGGACATGCATTTTGAGGTCAGAGCACATAACTTGTGAGAGTCAGTTTTCTCCTCCCTATGTATGATCTAGGAATTGAACCCAGATGGTTGGTCGTGGCAGCAAATCTCACAGTCCACTGAGCCTTCATGCCAGCCTTCTTGCCAAGCTTTTCGATAGATGTGTCTTCTGTTGTTTATAGGTTTTCTTTTCTAGGCCCCTGTCTTAGTACTATTCCATTGCTGTGATGAAACTCTATGACCAAAGCAACTCATAAAGTAAGGCATTTAATTGGGGGCTGGCTTACAGTTTCAGAGGGTCGGTCCATGACCATCATGGTGGGGAGCAATGGAGGCAGGAAGGCAGACATGGTTCTAGAGATGTAGCTAAGAGCTACTTACATCTTGATTCATAGACAAGAGACAGACTGAGCCTGGTTTGAGCTTTTGAAACCTCATTCCTAGTGACACAACTTCTCCATTAAGGCCATACATATTCCATCAAGGCCATATATCTTCTAATCCTTCTTTAAAAGTCCCACCAACTGGGAATCAAACATGCAAATGCACGAGCCTATGGAGGCTGTTTTCATTCAGACTACCCTAGCCCCTAAAGTAGTTTAGACCAGAGATTGACTGCCAGCTAGAGTTCATGGTTGGGTTCAGGCAGGCTTCCTACCTAGTGTTATAATAATTTATCATCCTTTGGAAGCCCTTAAGGCTGGAAGCTGAGAAAGTGGTTCAGTTTTCCCAGAATGGTTTGAGGCCCAGTATGAGTGGCATGTTATGGTGATGTAACCATGAAATGTTCTCTGTGACTTTGTATTATGTTCACAAAGTTGAATATCTGATGCCTTACTCAATTTGGGGCATTTTCATTACTTCATAAGATATTTTGTATCTCTTAGCTATTTAACTCTTCACTTTCAAAAAGAAAATAGCGGTTAATCTGAAAGCTATGCAGCTGACTAAAGTAACCTAAACTATTACCAGAGAGTGTCCACAATGCTAAAACTTGCCCTTAACATTAGAGAGCATTCTGTCTGTTGATATTCCATGCTTTTACATAAAGCTTTCATGTAAGAGTGCTATATTCATTTCCATTCTCAAGGATGGTAGCATATGCATGTGCCATAATGCAGTCATGAAGTGGTATCCCATTGATTAATCCATGTCTGTGTTTTGTCAAAGCAATTCACAGATTCGCCTCTTCAAAAAGAGAAACCTGCCAACAGGGTGAGGTCAGGAGAGGAGGATGATGGGAACCATGTGACCCCTACGACCCTCACATTAGCAAATATTTAAAATATTGCTTCCAGTTTACAAGTCATTTCAGTTAACTTTTTCTAGATACCTTCACTGTTAGGCCAGTGCAATATTTCATCGATGATTAAAATGAGCCATGGAGATGGTATCACTCAGTGATAGGGAATTTCTTTATGTTAGAGCATTTCCTGGCTTACTCTGTCTATTTCAGGGGAAAGATTACTGAGAAAAATCTCTTTGTTATCACCTGAATATCTTTTCCATCTTCAGAGATCAGTGCTGGTTTCATCAGGACTAAAGTGGTCACTTGAGCCTGGTTGCTGGGCTTCTGTCACTGGAAGGTAGATCTGCCAAGGCAGGGGTGGAAGCGAAAAGCACTTGTGTAAGTGGAAGCCACTAAGAACTCTCAAGCTTGCAGCATGAGAACCTCCTATTTGGAGCACAGCTTCCCTAAGTCATTTAGATAAAATATATTAAGCTTTCAACTGTACCCTTGAATCCTACTTATTATCAACATTAGTCCTACTTATTCTACTTATTATCAAGATGGGTTCTAAAGTTTTTGAGGCCCTTAGAACTAGCCACAGAAAAGAGTTCTACACATTTCAGGAGACATTCCAGAGTTCTTCAAGAACAAAATAGATAAGTGAGCTGTAAACTGTCTTTGCTCTTATCACAGGGCTAGACTTTGAAACAAGTTTTGTGACTTAATAGGAAATTGAAAACTAGTTGATACTGGTTTCTTCATGTGTGTTACACTTTCTAGTTTGACATAGTTTGTTCTCACATATAGGGAGAGGGAGAGAAGAAAGAGAAGTCTAGTTTCTGTATTGGGATTTGGGTGTGATATTTATTGCAAAGTGACCTCTGCATTTTCTGAGTAACCAACTCCCCTTTAAGCCCATTCATTACTCCTGCTGTTGAACAGAGGCTAAAGGCTTTGAATAAGACTGCAGATTCCTCTGAGTTAGCTGGCTTTTGTTTAACTGTTCCCCACTTTAGTCTAGTGTAAGCAATAACAGGACAGTGTATTAAAGTACTCACTTCCATGTATTGCTAAAACCACTGAGGATACTAGAAATGTTGCTTTCCAACTTACCCCATATGTTCTGCTTTAATTGCTATAGGCTACTACTGGGCTTTGGCATTTAAACAGTAGGTCAGGCTATCCTTAGGTACAGCAAATTTTGGGAACAGCTTAAGCAGCTAGAGGGTGTGATAGGGTAAGCATTTGTAGAGGTGAATTCTCAGTTCTGGGGCTTTTGAGGTAATAGAGTTCTGCAGGCTTGAAAAGGGTCTACTATTGAGTAATCAAAACTGTTAGTTTCATCAGCAAAAGGAGGTTGGTTTGTATGATTGTCTTTGAAGCTGTGCCTTCTGGATACCTAAATGCATTCTATTAAATTTCAATGTGTAAAGAGCAAGATGGCACAAACAGCTCCAGAATAGGTCAGACTGCTTGGGTCCTTATGAGCAGATGAGTGTTCCCACACGTACTCAGTGCTAGCTAAAAGAAAAAAAGTTAAAACCGATTTAAAATGTGGAAAAATTGCTTCCCAATATTTTAACAGAGAGAGACTGAGAACACACAGCATTGAGTCATCAGGAAAACTGAAGATCTCCCCTGAACAACACTGGGATTTCACTGCAGAGGACTTGAAAGACCTTGGAGAAATTGGACGAGGAGCTTATGGTTCTGTCAACAAAATGGTCCACAAACCAAGTGGGCAGATAATGGCAGTTAAAGTAGGTGATGCCATGATTACTTTTGGTACTTTAATCCATTAGCTGAAAGTTTGTGGTACAGCAACACCACTGCTCTGTTCTTACCTCTGTGGTAATAATGGGTGTTAAAAATTCTGTGTCTGCTTTCTCTGAGGGTGTTTTGTGTAAAGGTTGTCTTACTGGTTGTATGTTTTCTTGCTCTGGAATGTGAGTGTGTGAAGTATGTGTGTTCATTACATTTTTGCCGTGATACATTAACAGGTTTTAAACTTCTGGCCCCTTCACTGCCAAGGTGAGTTCAGGCTGGGCCGCTGCACCCCTGGGAGCAGGGCAGTGCTGCTCTGAGGCAGGCGGGAGCTGGAGGCAGCAGCAGCAGCAGCAGCGGCACAGTGGGCTGGGCAAGGTGCGGGGCTAGGGCTAACAGCAGGCTACTCAAGGTTTCCTGGAAACCACGCACATGCTGTGGCCACTAACCTCAACCTTACTCGGTCCTGACCGGCTCGGCTTCTGTTGGTTTATTCCATCTCTTCTCAGTACTGCCCTGTTCCCTGGTTTACAAGTTGTATCTGAATGTGTACCTTGTGATAATACTGTCACCTCTGTCCTAATTGTGTTGTGCCATTTAATTTGTTCATTTACCTTCTTCCCCTAAAAAAGGCCAGAAGTGGAGATTTGGTCTAAATTATACCCAGCAAGCCTCTGTACCTGTGATGAACTGACAGTGTTCATCATGCTCTTAATGGATTTGCATAACTGTACTTTGTTTGTTCAAATGTTTAAAAAACATTATGTTCTGTTTAAGATACAGCACACCAGCAGTTTCGGGGCAATCTTACAAGAAAAAACAAGATATGGTCATATTCTCACTAAACTCAAAATACCCATGAGAACAAATGACATCTCAGTTTATAACAGTTGAGAGTGGCTTTGCAGATAGTCTAATTTAATCCCGTCTGTCAAAATGGCCTGCAGGGATGACACCGAGAAGTGGGTCCGCTCTCTGAGCCTATTGCAGCAGCATGTTGAAGGTGTTTGTCTCCAGTGTTCAGTGTTTCCTCACTGATGGATGGGGCATGTCAGGATAATGCTAAATTACTGATGAGGAAACACTTTATGTTTCTCTCCAGTTTCTTGGTTTCGACCATATTTTTACAATGTGGAGAGAAAGTTGCTTTTGGTAGGAAAAAGTGTATACATTCATAAAATTTTGCATACAGCCCATAGACCTCTAAAAATGTACGGACTAGGACTGCTGCTCTAGAGTATCCATTAAAACAAAAGGTGCCTCTTAGAATTTGAAATGTTTTCTTTATTGTTACCTTGTGCTCCTGCACTGTAAGGGGGGAGGGGATGATTGGATTTAGATGCTTCTGCCAAGTGTTCTGCTGTCCTTATGCACTTGTCTCTCTGTGTGGGCATCCAACTTCAGTTGCAGGGGTGGAGGGAAAGCGTCATGGACTGCACAAGTTCTAAATTCTCCCACATAGGAGGGAAAATACTTTTAAAGATTATCACTGATTTTTTTCCTAGGTTTTGTGTACTTCATCTGTGGTGATTAGCACCATATGTTATTTAGTCATGTGAATAAACGTTAAAATGAGTAAAAGACTTCAAGGAAAAAGAAAGCACTTCATTGTGACATTTCTTGGTGACTAATTTGATTATCTTTGGGGTTGTATAATGGTTAATCAAGTGTTGAGAGTGAAAATGTGGTATTGTTGTCCACACTCATAATGTATAAAATAAACACTATTGTAACACGGTGACTCTTTGAGGGCAACATTTGCAGTGCTAATATGAATCCCAAGGCTTTTGTGCTTTGTCAGAGACAGTTATGAAACCTATACTTGTAGCTGTCAAATGTACACTTTCTAGCTGAACTGTTTGTGTACTCCTTTAAGTAATTGAGCACACACAGCAGCTTGGGGCATGAGAAGATAGCAATAAGGCATAACTTGACAGATCAGTGAATGTCATTGGATTCCATGACTTCATTAATACTGGAAGAATAAGTCATTTTGGATCATTATGCCTTGATACTGGTTGGTGAATGATACATGTCACCTACTTTGGAATTTTAAACATGTATTCCTTTAGAGAGACATAGTCTTTTGTCACAAGTCATCATGTAGGCACACAGAGTACCCTGACAAGTATGATTATATAGAAGGGATGAGTGGGTGAGGATGAGTTAGATTTGGTATGTTGTAGTTAAAGAGAGACAGCCACACAGTGTACTTTTCACTTTTGTTAACTGAGAAACATTTCCTGCAATAGCCCAATGCTTGCTAGCATTTGACCATGTATTTTGGTACTGTGGAGAAGGATTGCTGTATTGGGTATTAAGTCTACCCTACAAATTATCTTCAAAATGTACTTTAAATAGCTGTGCAAAAGTGGACTGTGAATTTCTTTTCATGTTTTGATTCCTCATTTTTACTTTTGAAGAAGCTTTTGCTCAGATTCATTAGCTATGTACAAGAGATGGATGAAAAGTGTCTTCCTAGTTACTTGAAATAAGTATCTCAAAGACTAAATTTGAAAATTGACTAAGATATAATCAGATTCAATAAGGAACATATAAAATGTGTCCTTAGATAATTTCCAATATGTTCACAGGAAGAGGTGGACATTTTTAATCTCTAAGCTTTAATTACACTTAGTGAGCAAAGACCTATTGCTTGCTAGTGAATGTGAGTAATACAATTTTCCTGTCAACCCATGCCAGGATGATTAGGCTATAGCTGTGTAGAGAGAAGTCTTTGTTGGTAGTGAGGTCTCCTAAAGTGTTGTAAGAAGAGGACAGCTGTCAACTCTTAATTGAGTATTCCTTCATTCTTGTCTTTGATCAGTATTCTCTACAAATGACATTTATTTAATGTCCAGTTATATTTTTTAAATTAAAAAATTCTAGAAAAGATTCATAAAAACAAAACGGTCATAATGAGATTTTTGCCCCCTCCCTTCTCCTCCCCCCACACATAGTGCAGCACTAAAATTCAATTAAAATATCATCCCAAATTTATCATTACTTTATGGTGGACACAAATTTATTTCTTGAAATATACAGCACACTCTCTATTCAGATATTAATTCTTATGTAATAAAATAGCATATGAGAAATTCTAACTGTAGTAATAACTATTTATTAACATTTACCCATAGCTCTCTTTGTCCCCCATTCCAGTATCCACTGCTGTGTTTCAGCTTCTGAGAGAAATGTTTTCCAGGCTCCACAAATGAAGCTGCAGTTTGCCTACAGAGCTGGCTGCCTTGTGGCTCTCACAGAGCCTTCATGACCAGGACTCCATTCTGTTGTACGGATGGGTAGTATTCCACAGTGTGAATGCACAGCATTCTTTTGATCTACTTCTTAGAAATTAGATGTGCAAGTTGTTTTTGTCTATGGATGTTGTGAACTGCAGCGGATTTTGAGGTTAATGGCCTATTTTTCTCAATGTCACAGATTGAAACAAAGATGAAGTCACTGTCCTCTAAGAAAAGTCAGTTTCTCTGCATAGTTGTCTACAAGAGTTGTTTGTAGTAGGTAAATCTCAAGGTTTGGACTTAGTCTATTAGGACTAGGTTTCTTAAGTAAGGTTAGAGAAATTGATGTCTGTGAGAAATACCTAATACCAGCAGGATGTAGGTAATCAGAGTCAGAAGACAAGGCATATCCTGGGATTTGGGAGGAAATGAGAAAGAACCAATTAGGTGTCATACAGTAACTCAGACTGACATTTGTATATGGTGACCAGCACCACTTGCTCCTATGAGAAGGAAGACAGACATGAATTATCCAGCTAGGTCTGTCCACAGTAAGTACTGCATGCCCAGAGAGTGTGGGGATTATGATGTTGTCTCAACCCTCTGCTTGGGGAGCTTTCTGGGCTAATCAGGAAAATAGGTCATTTGTTTACATTGCATGCCTGTACCAGACTGCCAATGGTGTGATAGTGTATGTTAGGGCTTCAGAGATTTCCTTTTTGTTGCTGGTTTGCCTGATATGTCTCCATTTTTTCCTAGCCTCAACTCTACTCCTTTGCTTTTTCTGTTTTATTACTTTAACTATTTTCAGTTCAGGACTGGCCACTTGATGTCTGATATTTGGATGTTGACCTCAGTGTTATTGAACTAGAACCTAGATGCTTAGTGGGAAGGACAGTGCTCCCCTACAGCTCAGCCCTTGCCTACCATCTGCTGGTTAGATAGGTCTGCCCTTGGTGCAGATGGTACCAGTGTGGTATGAGTAACTTCTGCAGGGGTTTATAAACATTTACCCTAAGTAGAGCACTAATGACAGACCAAAGAAAGGCTCCTGCCCAGGGTTAGAGAACTAGTGTGTTTATTAGAATTACTTACAGGGACAAGGTGAGAGATTACTTAGAGGAATAGGAGAACTTGGGGAGTTGTGAAAAGCCCTACCCCAGCACTTAGGGAAGCTGTATCTAGTTCAGCCTACTGGGGAGAACAGTTGTTACTGTGTATATCCCCCAGGGCTTTGTGAGTCTTCTAAGTTTCAGGAGTTTTCTGGGCCTTTTATATTTCATTTGTTTTCCATATCTTAACCTTTCCTCCTCTCTCTGGGTTGGAAATACTTAAGTTTGAAGGAAATCAAAACACACTGCTCTACTTTTTTCTCAATCTCAATGTTTCTGCTTTCTATTAATAGCGTCATGTTCTCTGTGGAAGGGATAATTGGCATATCTGATTATTTTCTTCCACATACCACTGAAGATTAGGCTACAGTACTACAGCAACAGTTATCTACTGTCAGGGCTTGACTGGCAATGAATCTGCACTAAACACTGGCCATTGCAAGAAATAAATTTCTCTTCATGAGTCATCTAGGATGACAACAGCAGTAACCTGTGGTTGTAAATACAAATGTTTTAAAGACAAATTGACAGGCACATCATATCTATTTAACAAAACAAGTTGGGATTTTCTTTTTGCCCCTGTCATTGGGGTCTGTTACCTCATGTGTTTTTGCCATAAGCTATAGTAGCAGATACATATTCCCTCTCATGCAGAGGGCCTAAAATCCAATCAGAAGGCAGTTGGTTCTACCCATGACAGTTGTAGAATGCAGTCTTGCACCAGTTAGCACATCTTATCTGACATGTTGCTGGTATAGGTCACAGGCTCTATAACTCAGCAACATTGTCAGTGGCAGTTAGCCCCTAGCCATCTACGTACCTTCCTATATCACAGCAGTAAGCCAGTGGGGAAAGGACTTCCATTACAGTCCTAGTCTGATTCCTTCATGTTTGAGGCAAAGGCAGTGGTGTCATCAGCATAGTTCTAGTTCTGGCATGCAACCAATAGCAATGGCAGTAGCTTTTGTGGCTTGTGGGTCTCAGGGCCTCCCTGACTAATAACTGACAAAAAGGAAACCCACCTCCTTATACTGATTTTTCAACCAATAGCTTTATGGCTCCTGAGAGTACCATTTGCCACTCAACAAGGTGATTTCATTTAAACTCCATAACTACAGTCTTTACTGTTCTTCCAGATGCTTTTAAGACACTCGGGGGTTGGCATTATATAAATGAACCATTTTACAGAATGTAGACAGGATCCCTGAAAGCCTGCTATCTATTCTAAGCAAGTACTAGTTTCTTGGCTGGCTAAGAGTATTTAAAAAGAAAGAAATATTATCCCACGTCCAGAGCAGCATGAAAAGATCTCATCACTTGTCTCAGTTCTTTCCTGCGTGTTGGGCAGGTGAGATGGCTCAGCAGGAAAGACCCCTACTGCCAACTCAATGGCCTTAGTTTATTTCCTCTGACTCGTGTGCACCCCCAACACATACACACAGAGCAAATGTAGAAATACAGAATAAAGAAAATAAAAACCCATAAGTAACCAATGTTGGGTCCAGCAGTGTGGAGGAACCACACCATCCCATTTGACCTTCTAAAGAGCCCTTGTCCGTGAGTCATCTCCACTGCCCATCATGGGGCACCAGGCTTTTACTTTGTCCCTGACGCTCTTTGTGGGATCATCTTGCTCCAGTTGGCCTGGCTTAGTCTCAGGGGCAGCAAGACCACATTGGTGTCTGTGACTGGAGCCGGTGCTTCAGTTTTGACAGGCTCAGGGTGGCCCTTGCTTTTGCATCAGTCACAACTGGCTTCTCAAAAGGGTGCGGAGCCAAGCAAACAATATTCACTCCCTGAGTTGTGTGACTTTTCCTAGGGAGAAGAGGACATTTTATTTACCCCAGATGGGACTTCAGGGGCAGACCAGAGAAGCAGCTCCACCCAAGTGTAGCTCCGGGAACCAGGGTTCATTAGTGCTATTCAGGGAGCATAGGTGAGGGAGTGGTTACTTATACTCCAAGGCATCCACATCACTGAAAGGCCCACCTCAGAGTGGGTGGTGAATCAGGAAAGCTCCATTCCTTAAGTTCCCCACACAACTTGTGTATGACAGAGCTGTTTGTCTAACCCTAGGTAGGGGTGTGGGGGTGGGGGCACTTATCCATCTGTGAGCTTTAGGAACATCCTGAGTCTTTCAGTTTATTCTCCTTGTGACCCTTCTTCCTTGTGGGAAGGCAGGAATGGTAAAGTACACTTTGGCTGTTTCTCCAACACTCTGCCAACACTCTGTTAGATGTTCCATCAGTGAATGGTTTGGGTGGAGGTTGATGGTCAGTAATCACTGGGGGAGAGTGTTTATTTTAGGGTTTATATTTATGCCTTACATATTGCTCTGAAAACCTTTAATGGGATAGTGACAGGCATGACTTTGGTGGAAAAGTTCCCTTTTGATAGCATATAGTGCTTTATTAAGCAATTAAGACCATAGTGATGACATTTGATTATTTAAATCTGGATGGGATGTAGAAGTCATGGCTGTGTTGCTTGATTTGAGAAAGATCTCTATTATCTTGTGATCTCATTTTATTGGCCAGATCATGTGACTAAATTAAGAAAACCATGATTACCTTAGAGGTGTATTTCTTCTGCATAGTGCAAATTGAGATGGCCCAAGAATGGGGATTCCACAGATATGACAGCTCTGCCTCCAGTCAGGCTGGGGTTGAATTAAATCTGTGCTTTTTTCTAGTTGTAGCTCCAAGTCAGTGGTTTTCAGTGTGAGTTCCTTTTTGTTAAAGTTTTAAGTGAAACTCAGTAAATAAAATAGATAAATCAGTAGAGGTTAGAAGAGGCTGAGAATATACTAAAGTAGTAGAATGTGTTTAAGCATGTCTCAAGTCCTGGGTTCAGTCTTCAGCATGAAACAAACAGATAAATAAAACAGAATGAGGAAAGGGGCTGGGACCATGGGAAAAATGATAGCTCTTATCTACCAGTTTTGGAAGCCCAGAGAATACCAGTTCAAAGGCAGTATTAGAGTTGGAGTAAGGTAGTTTGGAAATGCTTGCTATAGGTAAATTTTAACCAGCCCATTGTGTGTTTCAGATCATACTTGAATCTAGTTTCTAAAACTGACCATTGTTTAGTAGACCTATCTGAATTGTGGTACTAAATTATATCCCACCATGCATAGCTATTTGAAGAAATACTAGGCTTATCATATCTCTCTCTCCTTGGGTACATCTGAACTAATATTTGGTAATTCCTAACTCTTGTGCTATCTTAAACCTTTGTCCCTGATTATCCTATATATTTGGATCATTGTCTCTTAATGTCATAGGTACAAGAATGATGACATGATCTCTACACCCTAGAATCTTTAGTGCTGGCCAACATTGTGCTGTTTGAATGTATATGATGTGCTTAGTAAAAATTAAGAAGCCCTTTTATCAAGGCTTATCCAACTTGTTTCATGACACTCTTCTTACTGTGTTGGGATATGACATATTCTCTCAAGTTCTCAGTGCACAGCCAGAATATGTATGAAGTATCAGACCCTTGTGTCTTTAGTGAGAAAAATGGGAAGTGCCAATATTAGCTTATCAATTTGGTGAAGTAAACCTAGAAGTTTATAAATTGATTTCATTTATAAAAAGACTTCAGTGAATTTTCAGCTAAAATTCACATTCTTGTGAACTTAGTAACTGCAAGTACCCTCACAGTAATTTCATACTCAATAGATACCATTTATTACTTCCGGACATGAAAACAAATGTTGTATCTTTGATCTACATTTCATGCTCATCTCTGTAACTCACATTCTCTGTTTTGGATGATGTCATCATCTGTTCTTGTTGATCATGGCACCATGAGCTGTCTTGGAAAGTTAAGTATGTGATCTGTGTGGAGACTTGAGCAGCTTAAGATAAACTTGTTCAGCAGAAATCTGAGTCAATAGAAGACAGAAAATAAAAATTCTTAAAGGTTTTTTTTTATGTGGTCCAGAGAAAGGTTATGTGGAGTAATGGGGCTATAACAGGTAGAACAGGGTTCAGGGCATCTGCTTTTCCATTTTCTTCGCAGGCACAGCTGTTAGCAGCAGATATTTAGCAAACAACAGTGTTTATATACAGTAGTTTTGATTCATGTTAATTATGAGGACTAGGCACATTTCCCTCCCTCCCTGTCTTCCTTTCTTCTCTGACCCTCTGAGTTTTCCCCTCCCCTTTTCTCTGTTTCTTTCTCTTCCCTCTTCTCCATTTTCTCACTCTCTTTTCCTCCCTCCTTCCCTGCCTCCTTCCCACCCTTCCTTCTTTGTTCCCTCCTTCCTTGTGGAGAGTTTCTCTGTGATATATTTGCTTAATCTAATAACTGGTTTTAGAATTTTTGCATAGGTAGTATTATCAGTGTCAACACAAAAGGTAAAACAGCTATCATCACTGGAATTTTTTATTTTTGTCATGGGAGTAGTTTGTTGTTGTTGTTTTTGGTCTTCACACAAATTTGAATTTGGCAGCTGCTTAAAATATGGAGTGCACATATTTTGATAACATGGCAATAGGAGCTTTTGTAGAGGAATGGGCCACATAAAGAGAAAATGGCTTCTATTTTCTGCATTTGGTTGGCAATAAATTGAAAATAACATTTTGCTTGTTAATGGGCAATGAATTGTTTGAATCCTCTATCAGATTGCTTTAATTGGGCCCTGAGATGACTTGAAAAGTTTATGCACTGGTTTCTTCAGCAGTTACTGATAGGCTCAGGCCTATCTCCTTGCTGAGCTTTCTTGTTCCGGAACTCCATAACAGAAAACCTGTTTCTTTTATATTGGAGTACCTCTGAAAGATGGACCTGTGCATCAAGGGTGATATCTAATTTACCTTAATATCTTCCTGTACTGTCCTCCGCACCCTCAGCTGAGCCATACAGAAACTTGACAAATATTGGTCACATAAGGACTTAGGACTTGTCTTTGAGGACGGGGCTGTGACTTTCCCCATTCCAGAGCCCCTTTATGTATTTATTCCATAGCCTCTCAATGTATATTTTCTCCATTTCAAAACAAACAAAGTGACAGAACTGTGTTTATTCTCGTTGTTTCCAAGTCTATGGCATGGCTGCTTACTGAAGTCAGTGCTTGATCTTCTCAGCTCTAGATTCTAGTATGATTCTTGACTCATATCCTTCTTGCCTGAGTGTTCTATGTGTCATGCAACCTGTGGAGCTACAGTTTCTAATCAATAGCAAACACAGCTTGCCATCTTTTGGGGGTTTTGTTTGTTTGTTTGTTTGTTTGTTTGTTTTTAACTCGAGGTTACCTTTGGAATATGTGATAACCCAATTCCCTCTCTCCAAACAGGAATGGAATCAGGAACCCAGAGGCCACTGCACACACATCATCTAAGAGATAGAACTGTCATTCTGCCTCACCTTTGCTCATAGCTTAATGTGGTAGAAAGAAACACTGGGTTGATCTGGTAAGACCGAGCAGTTGTCCACCAGACAGAGAGAGTCGTTTAGGTAGGAGGTAGGCTCTGGCTGCCTCTTGAAATGGAGAGGTTTTGGAGAATCCTGATCTGCATGTAAGGGATAGCCTTAGAGTTGTGGCTAGAGCCATCTTGTGTTTATTTAGCATTTAGCAAAATTCTTCCTGGTGACCCTGTGTAAAGACAGGCTTTGTCTTAGTCACTGTTTATTGCTGTGGGGAGACACTATGACCATGGCAACTTTTGTAAGACAAGGAAGGCATTTAATTAAGGGCTTCCTTAAGGTTTCAGAGGGTCCATTATTTTGATCGCAGGAAGCATGGTAGTATGCATGGCTGCCATGGCAGGCATAGTGCTGGAGAAGTAGTTAAGAGTTACATCCTGATCTGTAGATAGAGACACTGGGCCTGGTATAGACTTTTAAAACCTCAAAGCCCGCCTCCGGTGACACACTTCTCCAACAAGGCTAAACCTCCTTTTCAAAGAATACTACTTCCAGTGACTAGGCATTCAAATATATGAGCCTATGGAGGCCATTCTTATTCTAGCTACCACAGACTCATGAGAGGAAAGGAAGTTCCTGTGAGCCTTTCTTACTTTATTTTCCCTATATATTGATTCTTAGCCATAGTCAACCTTTCTTCTTACTTTCTTTGTCACATATAAGTCTCCCTAACCTTACCCCCCCCCCCGCCTCCCCCCACACACTAAGGATTGGTTTATCATCTTGCTCCTTCCTTGCACTCTGGTTCTTTGTCCTCAGTCCTGGAAATACAGACAAAAGTGGAGGGTGGGAGTGGACACATTCATGACTCCATCAGGTTAAATTTGCCAGTAAGAAGGGGTTCCTCTGGATTGTATGCTGCTTATCTCCATCCTGTTGCTTCTCTGCCTCCAGTCCCAGCCCCTCCTGTGATTGTAGGTTAGGAGCTTCTCCCACTCCTTTCCATGATAGCATGCATCTTAATTTACTTGAGAATTCTCATAGTATTTGTTTTGTCACTAGCCATTCATTTCTCGTGAGTGCCAAACATGTGGGAGGTATGGGGCAGGGTTAGAAAAGCATGGTGCATTGTGGGAAGAGCCAGCCATCTCAGAGGTCTGAGTGAAAATTTACTCTCATGTTTGTATCATTGTTCAATATCAGTGAAAAGGGTTGTATTTGTACTTTATTTAAATCTAGGTTGGAGAAACACAAGGCACTGGGGGGCTGCAGATGTGGCTTAGTGGTAGAGCAACTGGCCAGCCACTTCAGGAAGAACCTTCCCCCCCCACCCCCCCCTCACAGTCCTTAATCCCAGCCACAGGAAAACAGAAGTGCAAAGATGAAGCACTGCTCGCCATGCTCAGAATTTGAACCAAGGAACTCATGCATAGTTTCTAAGAAATGTTCATTTATTTACACCTTAAATATAGGCTGAGTAAGAGTGGCCAGCCCACTCAAGGCTTGGGCTCTCCATCCTTAACCACCTCCAAACAAACTCAAGGCATTCTGCACCAGGCCACTGTGTTAGTGTTAAATTAGTAACTTCTAGCTGCTGTACTATATTAGGAAAGATAGTAAGCTTCCAACAGCTTCTTAGGAATTGGGCCGAATTTTCCCTGATATTTTATTATAAATGATCTTCTTTAATCATTAAATAACTTTTCAAAGTATTTCATGGACTCTTATAGACATTTCATCCTACTCTTTGAGTTAAGAAAAGGGAAGAAGAAAAGTTAAGTTGTGTTGCCCAATCTAATATCTGTCTTATTCAGCTTATATTTAAGATGTAAATAAATGAACATTTCTTAGAAACTGTACATCAGTTTCTTGGTTCAACTTCTGAGCTTGTGAGCATTGCTTCATCTTTGCAGTTCTGTTTTCCTGTGGGTGGGGTTAATGACTGACTGAAGGGAGAGAAAGGTTCTTCCTGATGTATTCAGCTTTATGGGAGTTCTGCTTCCTTAGGATTAACTCACGTTGGCCTCATTGTTGCGAATAGTAGAAACTTTTCCCATGCTACTGATCTGATTTCCCATAAGAAAGTGTCTGGTAGCAAGTGTGTTACTACCAGATTTATGCACTCATTATCCTTAGATATTCTCTAACTTGAGTTATTTATCAAGAACTAAGAGTCATTAACTTGAATGTGCTATTAATGTAGGTTTATACTTGTAGTTAATTCTCCTTTGGGAGGACTGGTAAGCCTCTTGAATTGGGGTAATTTGTTAGGTTTTCATTGACATAAATTTTACAACTCAACCCCAGAACTTTACTGTAGTTACGGAGCAATGCTTTTCAAATCATTCAGGTGGAGTCCCATCTCGGGCTGCTCACCTCACCTCTACCCACAGTACTTGAATAAAGGGAGAAGGGGAGGAGGCACAGTGTCCCGGGCATAGCAGGATCATGCTGACCTGAAGCCATCCGGCAGCTGTGTTCCTTTATGCACAGAAGTGAACTGAGAATGGTATTGCAGATGAGAAGATTCTCCTGCCAAAGTTTAGAGTCAAGGAACTGTCCTTCATTCTGGGTAGGAACAATGCTGCCAGAAAGCTCAGCTGGGCCCAACATGTGGGAGTGGCATGTTTTTTTTCTTTAGTGATGGCAGAGTTGGGAAATCTGCTTCCAGAAGTCAGACATGGATGTGAACTGTTGTGGTTTTTACTCTAATGTCTTTTTTTTAGACTTGGAAAAACTTTATAAAAATTAAAAAAAAACCCAAAATTTAAAATTATGACATCTAATCATGTGTGTTAGTATTTACCTGTATAGACATGTAGATAGAAAAAAGATAGAAAATTAATAATTAAGAAAAAAAACTTGAATAGTAAAAATTCATAAACTACTGCATAGAAATCTTTCTCAACCAGAGGGTAGTTTGAGATTTCTCTTCTTCTTTTATTTATCAACTCTTCGTTTTAAATTCAGATATGTGGAAATAAGAAAATTCTTTGAAAGAAATCATGTTGACTATTTCTACAACCACCCAACCAACTTGTATTATTAAAATAGAAATAAAGGTTAATTCAAATACTTACTGATTATTAATTATCAATTAAAATTATCTCTGCCATATTTTGAACAAATATAAACCACTTGTCTGCTTACTTAGGCTTTTAACAAATATCCTTTTGGAGCAAGATAATAATGTTGATTTAGAAGCAAAGTCATTCATATCAAACTGAAAATATGGACACAAGAGTGAAAGAAAGAAAAGGTTCTCACCTCTGAGGGGACTAGTTGTCTTTTTTGTCTCCCATTCTTACTTTTATCTTTATTTCTATCACTGTGGTAATTAGTGTAACATTTTAAATTAAAGTTAAGACATTTCATTTGGTATGAAACACTGTAGATAGCAAGGTATGCATTTTAAGTAAATACATTTTAAAGTACATATTTGGAGAATATGGGATTGATGCCTGGTGTAGTGTCAAAACATAAAACTGAGAGAACCCACTTCTGTTCTTTAAGTGCTTGTTCTCGTGTCACATGGACTACTCTTTTGTATCTCTGCCTCTGGTTTCTCTTCTGTAAAATGGGCTCAAGAATTTAATTGACTGCCTTCACTCCTTGCAAGAACATTGAGGACAGATACCTCGAAGTCTTGGAGGACAAAATGATGCTACCTTGTATATTTTTTGATACTAACTTACCTTGTAAGTATGTGCTTTGTGTTGTGTACAGTGACACAGTGTGACATTGTGAGCTTTTTAAAATGAGAATAAAACGACTTTGCATGCTTTAATGTTAACTGCATTTCCATTATTAATGTCTTATATTTTCTGAACTTGATTCTGTTCTATCTTACTAGTACCCTGGAGAATGGTCATTTGAAATCTTATGTAGTGTTCTGGTTGGGAGATGGAATATAGATGTTTTCTGACAGACATGCACAGAGTTGTACAGTTTGGTTAGGACCCTGCCCCAGATCTGTACTATACAGAGGACTGTCTTTTCGGCTTAGGAGTAGACAAAAGGAGTCCTCTGTTTCTCCGTTTTAGGATTTCCTCCAGGTTACACTGACCTGCATGCAGAACCATGAATAGAAAGTGGGGGAAACTTCCTATTTTCAACATATAGGAAGTTCAGTGAAGGAAGAGCAGTCAGGATTTGAAAGGCTTGAATTCTCATCTGTATGCTCCCCATCCCAGGCCTCACCTTTCCTGTCCTGGACTATTTCCTATCTCAGTCTAGTGAATGAAGATGCAAGGTAGTCAAGAAGGCTGTTGTTGCATTGCATGCTGGAGCCTATACAATTCTGAGATGATGATTAAAAAGATATTTGTGAGAAGCAGCCTACAATTAGTTACGTAAAAACTTCTATACTTTGATTTTCTTTGTATTTGCATGGTGGGCATAATTCTCAGAGCCTCAGAGAGTTACTATGTAAGCCTCACCACCATCAGTGAATGTGTGACCTGGAGTCCTGTAAAAGCCCTTAAAAGAATTTCTGAGTGCTTTTTTGTTAAATGCTCTGTGATCAAACTTAAAATTATAAAGTATAAGGAAACATGGTAATTTTCTATCCTGGTTAATACTGTGAGGTTTAGTAATTTTCAGTACTACGGTAAAGGTTTTACTCCAGTTTCTAAAACTATTCTGTTTGTATGACATCTGTTATTATTCTTTTCCAGAGAATTCGGTCAACTGTGGATGAAAAAGAACAAAAACAACTTCTCATGGATTTGGATGTAGTAATGCGGAGTAGTGATTGCCCATACATTGTTCAGTTCTATGGTGCACTCTTCAGAGAGGTATGGGGAAACCACTTGGGTTTTAGCTGATAAATGCATATCTAACTTGGATGAGTAAGAAGAGGGTAGGATTAATTCTACTCTTCAGCACAGTGCCACACGTTAATAATCAAGTTGCCTCTCGTTCTAGTACAGAACTATCTTCGTTAACTTGTAGGTTCTTTCTGCTTAGGATTGATTTGGAATTCCACTGAAGTTTTAGACTTAAAGCTTCTTACATTAACATCTATCTATCTATATGTAAATATTTCTGTGTCTTTGTGGTTGCTGCTTCTGACTGCCATTGTTTTTTTTTCCTTCATGTTTTCTATTCAAGGTGTGACACATCCCTGTGTCAGTACTTCAATGTAGATTTTTAAGAATTATTTCGTTTAATTTTTTGAGGGGGGTTTAGTAATGAAATGTGTGTTATGGTGACATCTTTAGTTTTTAAAAAATACATTTTAACTAAAATAGACTTTGTCACTTTCTTCTTGCCTTTCCTCCCACTAACCTCCTTTAGACGTGTATCTCATTACAGTTTGCTCTTTTTTTGTTCCACCCACCTGTCCTTCCCTCATTCCCTTCCTCTTTCGGGCTGATCACCTTCCATTTTCTAAAGGTCCCCGTTTCTGCTCTCCTGTCAGTGTTTCATTACATCACCCTGTTCACTTCACCCTTTCTTTTAGACCTCTTCCTCTCCTCTAAGTTCCTTTTCTACTTCTAGTGTGTGGTGTGAGTGCATGTGCGCATGTGCACCCGTGTCTGTCTATCTTTTATGTGTGGCAAAAAATATGCAACCTTTGCCTTCTGAATCTGGCTCATTTTGCATCATATGATTATCCAGTTTCATCCACTTTCTTGCATAGGCTGTAATTTCATTCTTTACAAAAGAATTCCATTTGTGTTTGTACCGTATTTTTAAAAATCCATCCATCTGTTAGCAGACGTCAAAGCTGGTTCTGTACCTTGACTGTGAATAGTGCAACAAAGATGTAAATATGCTAGCAGCTCTGATAGGCTGACTTAGATCTTCAGACATATACCTAAGAGCAGGGATGGCTGGAGCAGATGGTGCTTCTACTGCTTCTGTGTTGAGGGGCCTCCATACTGTTGCCAACAGTTTATAAGGGTTACTTTGTTTCAGCATCACCATCAGCATTTGTTTTCTTGATGACAGCCATTTTGACAAGATGAGATACAACTTCAAAGCAGTTTGAATTTGTATTTCCTTGATGGCTACACATTTTGAAAACCCTTTTTCAAATGTTTCTTGGCCATTTATATTTCTTCCTTTGAGAACTATTTATTAGCTTACTTATTGATTAGCTGACTTTTTTATTTTGTTTATTTATTTGTTGTTTACTTTTTTTTGAAATTCTTTATAGATTCTAGATAGTAATCCCTTGTCAGTTATATCACCAACACAGGCTTTCCCCCATTTTAGAGGTGGTCTCTTTGCTCTGTTCATAGATTGCTTTGGCATGTAGAACCTTTCTAATTTCATGTAATCCCATTTGTCAGTTCTTAGAATTTCTTACACACTGCTGGAGTCCTTGTTTAAAAAGACCTTGCCTGCATCTCTGCTTGGAAGATTCTGAATATTCTGCTTGTTTTCCTTTAGCAGCTATAGGTCTTAGATTAAGGTCCTTGCTTTATTCTGTATTGTATTGCTTGTTTTTTGTTGTTGTTCAGAATGGAAGATGTAGAAGAAGAAAAGTTTTTTTCTTTTACATTGAATATCCAGTTTATTGGCACTATTTGTTGAAGAAGCTTTTGTACTTACATTTTTTAACACATTTATCTAAGATTTGATGGCTGTAGCTTTATGGATTTATTTCCAGGTTCTGTCTTGTAGACTACTAGTGTCTGTGCAGTACGATTATTTTTGTCATTGAGACCGTGTGGTATAGTTTTAGGTCAGATATTAGGATGCCTCTAGCATTGTTCTGCTTAGTATCACTTAGTATTCATCTATTTGTTAGCTTTTTGTTTGTTTGTTTTGCTTTTCTTACTAATTTCACTGAAACTTTTAGATGGAAACTGTCTTATTTAGGCTTACTATTGCAGTGATATAACACCATGACCAAAAGCAACTTGGAAAGGAATGGGTTTATTTCACTCACATTTTCATACAACAGTTCATCATCAAAAGCAGTGAGGACAGGAACTCAAGCAGAGTTCCTGGAGGCAGGAGCTAATGGAGGCAGGCCATGAGGAGGAGGAGGAGAGGGCTTGCTTCCTATGGTGTTTCTAAGCCTGCTCTTTTATAGAACCCAGGACCACTAGCATGGGGTGGCCCCACCCATAATGGACTGGCTTTCCCCCATAAATCATTTATTAAGAAAATGCCCTACAGGCTTGCCAATCTTATAGAAGCATTTTCTCAATTGAGACTTCCCCCTCTCTGATGACTCTAGCATGTGTCAAGGTGACATAATGCTAGCTAGAGCAGGGATTATGCTGAGCCTGTGATTTGCTTTGGGTCATGTATATCTAATTTTCACAACATTAATTCTGCCAGTCCATGCGCTTGAGAGGTCTTTCTACCTTCTAATATATTCTTGAGTTTTTTCCAGGCTTTCAAGTTTATCCTTTTGATTAGGGTTATTCACAGGTATTTTATTATTTACTTTTAGAAACTGTGATGAATAAAGTTTTGGTTTTGGTTTTGTTTTACCCATTTTTCTTCTGGACAGATTTATTGCTGGTGTATGGTATATTTGTAGGATACAAAATGCAGCTTATGTCTTAGTTACTTTTTGATTGCTGTGAAGAAATACCATGACCAAGGCGACTTATAGAAGGAAGAGTTTGGGTACCTTATCGTTTCAGAGGGTTAGAGTTCATGACCATTGTGTTAGGGAACATGATAACATTTAGGTAGGTGTGAACATGGTACCTGAGAGGTAAGATATCTTACATCCTTATCAGCATGCAGCAGGTAGAGAGAGCTAATTGGGAATGACATGGCCTTTTCAAATCTCAAAGCTCACACCCAGTGACACATCTCCTTTAGTGACACATCTCCTTTAGTGACACATCTCCTTTAACAAGGTTATATCTCCTAATCCTTCCCAGATAATCCCACCACCCGGGGACCAAGGAGTCAAATATATGACCATGGAGACCACTCTCATTCGAACAATGGAAGATACTTTACTGTGTTTATCACATGTAGGGTTTTCTGGTGGAGTCTGTAGGGTCTTAAAAATAGAATCATTTCAGCTAGGCATGACGGTACATACCTTTAATCCCAGGACTTGAGAGGCAGAGGCAGGCTGCTTTTTTGTAAGTTTGGGGTAAGCTGATCTACAGATTTACTTCTAGGACAGCCAAGACTATAGAGAGAATCTCTTGGGGGATCAGGTCCTCTATAAAGATTGTTTTGCTTCTTTTAATTTCCTTTCTTTTCTCTCAGTGTTCTAGGTAAGACTTTCAGCATTATATCAAAGGAGAGTGGGCAACCTTCTTTCTTTTCTGTTGTTAGAGGAAATGCAACCAGTTTCTCTTAATTCATAATAGTTTTGACTATAAGTTTGTCATATGCCCTAGGCTGTGCTCAGCTATGTTGCTTCCAAGTTTGGTTTCTTCTGGGCTTTCATCTTGAAGAAATGTTGCACTTGTCAAAAGATTGTTTACATTTATTGAGATGATCATGTAGTTCTCTTCTTGAGTCTTACTTATATGCAGTATTTCATTGTATGAGGTGCTTGAATGATAAGTGTCCCCCATAAGCTCAGGCATTTGATACTTTGTCCCCAGTTCGAGCTGGCAACACTTTTCAGAGCGTTTTAGGAGGTAGGGCCTTTTTAGAGGCAGTATGCCACTGGGGACAGGCTTTAAAATATATAGTCAGACTCTACTTAGAGTAAACTTTCTGCTTCATGCTTGTGCTTAAAGATGTAAGCTCTGGGCTCTCTGCTGCTGCTGCTGCCTACCACCATGCTGGGCTCTCTCTCTGGAACTGTGATTCAATGGTTATGGGGTTTTATAACAGCAACAGAAAAGTAACTAGTATGTGTAAATATATGTGTGAAACAATTCTTACATTACTGGACTGAAAACAGCTTGGGATTTATGGGTTTTTGAATTGAGTTTGCAAGTATTTTATTGAAAATATTATGTGTATATATGGGTTTGGTGCAGTTGGAATGGCAGCTTTGTAGAACGAGTTTGCTGTTTCTTCCTTTCTATTTCCTGGAACAGTCTGAGGAAGCTGGTGGTGGCTCCTGTAGAGGCCTGATAGAATTCAACAGTCAGACTTCCACTTCTGGGCTTCTCCTTGTTGGGAGAGTTTATTACCACGAAGGCAGGCTGGGCTTCCATAAACAGAAGGTGCTGGCCTCCCAGGATCCCGGCATCAGGGCTCTTCCTACCTTTGAGGTTACTTTACTTCTGGGGGGGGGGTCTGTAGTTTTCTCTAATAGAAAGCTCTAGTGAATCTACTCAAGTGTCATGAAATCAAAATAAAATTGAGTGTGTGTTTTGGTGAAGAGTTTTGATTTTCTGTGAGAGTCTAATGACATACATGCTCTTGTCATTCATCTCAACATCCTTCAGTGTGTGCTCGTCACACTTGTTAGTCAGATATGCTTGTGCTGTGAGGGCTGAATTAGTGACAGCATAAAAATTGTTGATGATGATTTGGTCGTTATCTGGTAGTAGCTTTTCTCCTTTCGTCAGTGTTCTATGCCCTGTTCAGATGAGCTTGCTGAGGCCTTCACTTTCTCACACCCCTCCTGCTTTCCTCTATTACCTCAGTGTCCAGAAAATGGAACTTAAGGTACTTTTTTCAGTGTTGTGTACCATTCTGAGTTTAAAGTTCTCCAGTTTTTGTTTTTTTCTATCTGTGTTTATTGGATATTAAAGACATTCCTAGAAATAGGGTGATTCTATCAAACGTCAATATGGCTACAGTAGGTGCCCCTTACCTGCAGGAGGTGCATCCCAACAAATCCAGTGGATGCCTGAGACCTCTGATACTACCAATCTATATATGGTTTATTCTTGCATATATACATGTGAAAAAATTCAACAGATTATTGGGAAAGTAAATGACAATCATAATTTTACCAATCATAAGGTGTAACAATTCTAATGCCTTAGGAATACTTGAAGTGCAGCACTGCAATACTATGGCAGGTACTCTGATAACTGACATGGTTACTGTTGTAACATGGTTACATGGGGTGCCTACACCAGGTACTATAGAAAGCGTGTTACATAGGATAAAATGATGACTCATACCCGTGCTGGATGGGGTAAGACATCACAGGGAGTCATCATTTATGCACATACACAACAGTTTGACTTATCTCTAGAACACTGTTTGTACTGTTATCAGATCACAGCGACTACAAGAAAGCAGGGACTTCTTCCTGTGTCTTCATAAGATTGTTTTAATACACTGATTTAAGTGTATTGATTTATTGGTGACAAACATAAAAATGAGCAGTTATACATTATCAGACAGTGCTAAGTATAAGTGTTTGTGCTCCAATGGAAGGGTATCCTGGGACTCAGAAGCCCAGGAACCACACAACTCTGAGGTGGGACAGCATCCCAAAGGAAAGGCATCCTGAGACACGGGAGCTCAAGAACCACATAGCTGTGAGATGGGACAGCATTCCACAGGAACGGCATCCTGAGACACAGGAAGGAGCTCAGGAACAACACAGCTCTGAGGATACCTACTCAGCAAAGTGTTGCCGTTTCCAGGGCAGGTGTCTCCAGCTGAACTGATGAGGAACTTAGGAGCCTCAGCCCTGCTCCTTCTTGGCTTCTTTGCTTCTTTTCTTCTCAGCTTCTTACAACAAGAAAGTTACTCCAGGCCATAAATCTCATAAAAGAGATTTACTGAAGGGAAGAATCTAGGAGAAGAAGGAGGGGGATGAATCCAGGGATGGCTGCCCTCTGCTCCTGATAGTGGGCACCAGGGAATTGGACAAAGGGGAGTGCTTATATAGAATTTCTGAGGGGTCAGAGCTTTTCAGGGCAGAGACTTCCAGATTGGAAATTGGTTGGCCTTAAAGTCCTGGGCTTGGGGAGCTCAGGGATTGGTGTGTTTTCCTGTTCAGGAATCAGTGGGTCTCTTCTTAGTTCCTTTCCCCTGCATCAGGCCCATGGGTTAGGATGGGAAGTCCTTCCCAGCTTCATTCAGCCAACATTTGCTGTGGCACCATCTCTTTGAGGATGCTCAGGGAGGCAGGAGAGGAGGTGCTGTCATTGTGGACAGCACCTGTGGGACATTTCATGCAGTGGTGTTTCACCAAGGCCCTAGGCTGAGGCAGAAAAGGTGTCGCCAGCAAGGACAGGTGCTCATGAGGTAGGAAAGGTGTGGCCACCATGGACAGCTCCTGTGACAGCTGCAGGCTGAGATGTGGTGGTGGTGCTGCCATTTTGATAGCGGCCATTTTTGACAGCTCCTGGGGCAGGCGTGGGGCTGCATCTTATAGCAGCTGTAGGCTGGGGCAGGAAGGAGGGACTAGCTGCTGGACTACAGTAAACACCACAGGGAACAGACAGGGTAAAGGAACTCAGTAAAGTGACTCATCTCACGGAGGAGGAGGAGGCTTCTGATTTGAAGAAGATGACATTTGCTATTTGCTTTAAGCTTTCTAATGAGCAGTTTTATTACTTCCTTAAGATAAGCTCTTTTGTCAATGAAAAAGGATGCTCTTCCATTATTCCCTAATTTTATGTTTGGTTATGGCAGAATTTGAAATTTTTATTAAAGCATATACATTGTCTGTGTAAACTAAGACTGGGTAAAAGGGACTTAAGAGATGGCTCAGTTGTTAAAAGCACTGAGTGAGTGCTCTTGTAGAGAGGATCCAAGTTCCATTTCCCAGGGGATTTGACACCCTCTCCTGGTGTCCAAGGGTACTGCGTTCTCTCTCACACAGAGACATACTTTTAAAAAAATGAATAAAATTAAAAAAAAATAAAAATAAAAAAGACTGGATAAAATAGGATTTGACCACATAGTTATGTTTAAGCCCAGATAGGACATCCTTTCCAGGTCCTTAATAAGGAATAAAAAAATATCACAAGCTAAAGGTTCAGCAGAGGTTTTTACAAATTCTCTATAACAGCAGAGGAAAATGTTCTCCATCTCCATTCTGTTTCTGTCCTAAGTAAAGGGAAGATGCCAGTGTTTTAATAGCAGAATTTTAGTGGTGATAAGTATCTGTTGTTTTACAGGGCGACTGTTGGATCTGTATGGAGCTCATGTCTACCTCGTTTGATAAGTTTTACAAATATGTATATAGTGTGTTAGATGACGTTATTCCGGAAGAGATCTTAGGCAAAATCACTTTAGCAGTAAGTATTTGGCTTTCACATTGCTGATGTATAACTCTGTTACTGGTTGCTGGTGTGTTTGTGAATGCACATGGTTAAAGTCACGTCTGTGCCATAATTAAAATAATAGATCTGAGGAACATTTTTCAAAACAAGGAAGGTCTGTGAATACTATAGTTTTGTTCTTACTCAAATTGCAAAGAACTATAACAGACTGTTAAGTAAAACTAGGAATGCTATTTTATATTTGTTTCCCCTGTTGTTTTAACTATGTTTGTATAGTTTATATCCCTAAGCTAATCAGAGTGGCAAAAGTCTGTTTTGAAGCTTTTGACAAGTGTGTTTTGCTGTGGTGTAAGAATGAAGATTATTTAGTCTAAATCATTCACAATGCTTACTTGTAATTTTAGTAGCCAGCATTATGATTTCATCAATTTGCATTTACCAGTGTTCCAAAAAGGGGAAGAGGTCTCTGAATATGCATTGTGAATTCACAGTCACTTTTCTGCTCTCATCTTTTAGTTGACAAGTGTGTACAACTTTTTTTTTTTTTACAAAAGTTTATAAAGCAAAAGTACTAGGACATTTAGAGCACCCCCCAGACTCTGAGCCAGAGATACTCATGTAGTTAGTTGATGTGAGCACTAAATCATATATGGTTGCTTATGACTTACGGTTTCTGTGAATCAGAAACTCCCCCAATTTCATTTGTCAGTGGCCAATTTGGTGATTTCTAAAGCTAATAAAACCTATTTAGAAAATAAACAATTCCTGAACTCTTTCAGTTGTAAGAGATGTGTGTGTATAGTAGACTTTTAAACTTTTGATTAATTTGTAATTAGTAAATTATCTTAAAGTTGATAATTTGCTAAAAAAAAATTTCCCTGCCAAATTAATGGTTAAATTTAAATCATTTGTGAGCTAGCTAACTTTTGAGATACATATTCTGTTATATAATGCTCTAGAGGGAAACTGAGTTGAACTAGAAACTTACTCATTGTTCAGATAAATCTGTAAACCTTACATTAATAGTTTCATCACCCCTCCAGTCTACCAAGCCACTGTTGTCTTGGAACTTGCCACTGTTCACAGTATTGGGATAAAGTAGTACTGTGGTAGACTAGTACTGTAGTGCTCTACAGTAATTGAATAATGATAGTAGTTAATGGTGAGTGAATATTACTTGTGTTGAGCCAAGATTCTATCACATAATCTTTCTGGTAACTCTATGGTAAGTAATATCTCATTGTTTCAGATGGTAAACCCTAAAGCATTGAAATATTATTTTACTTTGTTATTTACATGGTTTTAAGTTATTGATGGTTAAAACCACCACAACCTGATCTTATAACCTCACTCTTATATACAGCATACAAATATAAAGTTACTTTATCATGTATGAGTATCATGTATATACATAGTATATATACTTAGTACATTTTATACTTAGTACATTCTATACATACTATATATTTAGTATATATACTTAGGTATATGTACTTAGTACATCTGTGTTTATATTTTCAAACTTGGTGATCACCTTATATATTAAGCACAACATTTTAAATTGCTTCCTGTAAAATCTCTTGCTAATTAATAGACCAGTGAACACACAAGAAAAGTTTTTGAGATAATTCAAGGTGGTGCTTTCTACATTCCTCATATAATTCCTCTGAGGACAACAAAGACTTGACTTTCTTTTTCTTTTCTTTTAAACAGCAGCTTTCTTGGTCTGTTGTCAAGTCTGTGTTTCCTTCCTTACTGAAGAAGCCTATGATTTCTAATCATGGGTAGTATGACTCAGGACAGGACAAATTGCTACTACCTGAGCAGATATGTCAGCTCTGCAGAACTTACTTCAAGGGTTTAGTGAATGATTGTGAGGTGCTGAGAACTTATAAAAATTATCACCATCATGGATAGTAGAGCCAGCTTTTATGATTGTACAGGTTTGAGGTACAAAAACAGTACAACTTTTTACTGAATTAATATATGTCATATTATTGTTTCCTTAGCTGTCAGAGAGGACCATATAAAAGGCAGCTTGTCAGATGTAAAATTACATGCCATCATGATTCAAAATACAGAAGGATAGCATTTCAAATGTTAAATAGAGAAAGCATATAGAGAGTTTTGGAAGATATTGCTTGTGATAGGTTGTTGGGCTATTTTATTACATAAAGATCTTTATCCCATTTCTTCTTTTTTCTCCCTAGACTGTGAAAGCACTAAACCACTTAAAAGAAAACTTGAAAATTATTCACAGAGGTGTGTATGGATTGCTTTCTATGGAATAGGACTATAGCTTGACTTTTGGCTATTTTGTGTGTTATTTTTCTTCTACCCTTCTTCACCCCTCTCCTTCTACCCTTTCATCATTCTAAGACTAGGTAGGAGAGAAAAAAAGGATAAAGGGGAAAGGGGGCGGTGTTATGCTTAGACTCCTTCCTGCTGATTAGGGACATCGAGTTCCTTGGGAGCAAGTTTGATCTTTGCCATCAGGATATCTAATTTCTTCTTTCTGTCTCTTTGCATACAACTACTTGACAAACTGCCACAAGCTGCAACCAACAGCAGCCAGCCAGCAACCGGCCAACTACAGCAGCTTCTGTCGAGGCACTGGGATTTATGTACCCTCTGAAGAGTCTCTAGAATTCCAAAAGTCACACAACTACAGATAGCACAAAACCCCTGCTAGAGCACAAGGCAAATCATAGTCAGCTACTGTGGATAATCTGAAGCAGCCCCATATTGACATAAAATGAAAACATTCTTTTATTTCTGTGTTTTAAAAAAATAAAACTCCTACTACATAGGAATCAACTTTTTCTCCTTTAGTTAAAACATTTTAAAATGAAAACTACCATAACACTATATAAATTTACATGAAATATTGGTTTGTGGCCAATAAAATAAAAAAACCCAACTAGCTAAACATACACAAAATCTATGTGCTATATGTTCTGAAGCTTCAGCTTTCCCTCTCCAGGAATCTATAAATTTCCATCTAATTTAGTAAATAATTAGATATAAAAAGTACATTTTGCTTCAAATAATTATCTTAGTTAGAAGTAGTTACTATTAGTATCAAAGCCTCTTTGTACAGTTAAAAGGTGCCAATAAAATTAAAGGGAAACAATGACTAAAAATAAATCCCTCGTTGCTTAGTATCATTGATGACTGCATACACTCAAAGCATCACAGTGGACCTGTGGATATTCAAAGAAGAATCTGAGGACATAGCACCTTAAGCCATTTCTTTTTCCCAATTGCTGGGAATTGAACCCAGGTCCTTGTGCAAACTGGACAAGCGATCTCTACTACTTAGCTACATTCCCAGCCCCTATACTTAGGTATTTTAAAGTCATCCTATTTCTCTTATGAAATGTTTCCTCTTTACTTTAGAACATGTTTTTGTAAAAGAGATTTAAAATTCACATTACAAACTGAAACTCCTCTAAAACATAACCTATTTATGAAATCATTGTCATGGCATTAATGACCACTTCAGCTTCCAGTATTGCTTCTAGATCCAATAATGTTCTGAAGAAAGGACTCTCACTTCCCATGCGGCCCGTTTAGCAACAGGGACATACTTTCTTACATGTTTGTATTCTATGTCACATTTACTTGAATTGTCCCTTTCTCTAAGAGTAACTACTGCCAAGGAGCATGAGACTTAGGTAACCTGTCAGGAGCCATGTCTTGGAGACACGGATAGAGGCCTTGACAAGATGCAGATGTCACTAGAAAGGATGGAGGGATTAGGAACGTCTGGGTCTATATAGATATTTTTTGTGTGTATCAATTATTGTTTTCCATGATGCTGACAATAAACTAGATGGAAAGACCATGATAGAAATAGAGAATTGGAGAGCATCGGGGAAAATGTGACAGTCAGCTCATTGGCACATTGGTAGCGATTGCCAATGAGGAGGAGCTTTGGCTTTCTGTGTGCTGAGCAAAGACACAACCATTCTGAAAGTTATAGAAATGAGGCCAAGGGAAAGGTGGTTGGGAGAAACTGGAGAGAACATTTTAGGTCACCAGACTCTCTCAGGATGAGCATTGGCTCACCAGTGATAAGTCTGTGCTGTTTTCCAGAGGACTAAAGTTCATGTCCCCAGCACCCACACCAGGGGTGAGGGTGGGGGATCAAAAACTCCTGCTCCAGGGGTTCTGATGTCCTATTCTCTCCTCTTGAGTGTCTCCTCACACACTTGACCTACACTTAACACACACACACACACACACACGAATAAAAAAATCTTTAAAAGAAATTTCTTAGAAATAATTGATTACATTTTTTAAGACTAAATAATTTCTTCTTTTAAAATAATCCATTCATAAGTTAAAACTATACTTAATAAAATTAAGATTATAGGTTTATGACTGGTATATCTTATATTTAGTTGTATAATTGTTGACTTCTTTTGAAAGTAACCTTACTGTATTATCTGATAAAGTTCATTCCCCATCCTGACTGCTGAATACCATGATTTTATTAGTATTTCATATGTGAAGATGTTAAGAGAAGTGTTTCGGCTTGTTTATTTGTAATAGTGAAACGAATTTGACGGTTACGTTATAGTTTAGTCTCTTTTTAGTTTTTATAGACAGGGTCTTACTCTGTAGCTAAGGCTGGTCTCAAACTCTTAGCAATCCTCCCTGTACAGTGTCATAAGTATTGGGATTATAGATGTGAGCCACCATCTCTGGCCTTAGCTGTTACGTGTTTAAAACATGAATAATGATTACATGTACTAAATGAATGTTTGTTTCTTATATATCTGAATTTAACGGTTCCAAATTTTCAGTATTTTTGACTGTAGTACTTTAGAGTTGCATACTGAATGGCATGCGTCTCTTGCAGACATCAAACCTTCCAATATTCTTCTGGACAGAAGTGGAAATATAAAGCTCTGTGATTTTGGCATCAGTGGACAGCTTGTGGACTCTATTGCCAAGACAAGAGATGCTGGGTGTAGGCCGTACATGGCAGTAAGTGTACAGCCAAGCCTCCTGCTTGGCAGTCATTGCATAGAGATCCTGTGCTCTTTGGTGCTTAGTGTAAGGGATCTGCCTTTAGCTATTCAGTTTCACTGTGCTAGAATATGTTTCTCTCCCTAAGCATTTCCCGGCTCAAGTTTTCAGTTCTGGAATATTGCTAAGTTATTTCATTGCCCTCCTGTATACATGTTTATTCTCTTATTTGGTTTTTAGCATTTATGGTCTTTTCTGATTTTATTCAGTTTAGCTAATCAACCATGTGGTAAATTGTCAGTGTCTTTGTCTTTCTTACATCTCTTATACTTTCTTGCCAAAATAGATAGTCTCTGTTGAGAGGTATATGTCCTGGCTCCTGAGGATGCTGTTGCAAGTTATAGATGAGTAAGTTGGTACAGGAAGACAGTTACTAGAAGAATGCACTATGTCTTACAAAAGCTGATGGTATGCTCTAATTGTGATTTCTCACTTCAGGAATGGATGAAACACTGCAATAAATGCAAAGCTGGAGGCCTTAGGCATTTAGCAGGAAGCAGTGTCTTCCCCCCAGGAAAACAGATGGACACTGTTCTTTCAGAGTTTCCCTATTTGCCTTACCCTAGAGTTACTTGTATGGCCTGGCCCACAACCCGGATTATGAATTGCATTTGATTAGTGTTTGGTGTCTGTTTTAATTCTTCCCAGGATTCCAGTTTCTTTCTTCCTTCAGTATCCTGGTCCTTTAGAGATCAGCACGCTCCTATAAGTGATGATAAGGTTGGCCATTGTTGGCCTTTTCTATCAGTCTATACACTGTTTAAATCGCCATCATGATCCTCAACATTGTTGGGTCAATCACACCATGGTGCATGTGTGGAGGTCAAAGAACACCTTTATGGAGTCACTTTTACTCCTACCACCTTTACATGGAATCTGAGAATTGAACTCGGGTTGCCAGGCTTGTTCAGTGTCCTTATTTACTGAACTATCTTGCCTCCACGAACCTTTTTAAAGATTATCTAAGAGCTGAATGAACATTTTTCTCCTGTGTTTCCTTTGTGATTACTTCTATAAGTGTTATAAAAATTTTAAATTAGATCAGTCACAAACAAGAAGTACAAGATTTTCTAACATGCTCTGGATGGATGGGCCCAATGAATCTTCAGATTTCATATTTATTTAAAACCTTGAATATATTTTATTCCCTACATCACGTGGAAGTCAGTTTGCCATCAGTTCTGTTCTATACCTCAGTGTGGATGCATCTGAAACACAGTGCTGCTGCCTGTTCTTCTTGCTGTATATACTTGGATTTTCTGGTTTTTTTGTTTTTTGTTTTTTATTTATTTTTGTTTTTTCGAGACAGGGTTTCTCTGTGTAGCCCTGGCTGTCCTGGAACTCACTCTGTAGACCAGGCTGGCCTTAAACTCAGAAATCCACCTGCCTCTGCCTCCCAAGTGCTGGGGTTAAAAGCATGAACCACCACTGCCTGGCAGATTTTGTTTAGAAAGCATTATGTGGGAAATGTTTCAGTATTGACAGAATTTTAGAATTGTTTCTATGTGTGTGTGTGTGTGTGTGTGTGTGTGTGTGTGTAGATAAAAAGACACTTTCTTTTAGAACTGTGTTTGCTTGTCTCACTTGGCAGATGCAATTCAGAAAATCCTATTTTCATTGTGGTAATTAGGAATAAATGGTGTAACAGATTCAAAGACAAATAAAAATCAATAGACACATTTCTGTTAGTTGGCAGTTGACACATTCCGTAACCATACATCCTAGGGAATAACTGAGCATGTTACCCGTGTTGAGATGGTTTAATGCTAAGATTAGCTGGATGGTTTTTGCTGTGACGATATGATTTTATTGCTGTTCGTGTAGTAACAGAATACCTCAGGCTGGTTACTTGTAGGGAAGGAATCTTTAGCTTGTAGTTTTAGGAACTGAAAGTTGACATTTGAGTAGCTCTGATCTGTTTGCTTCTGAGAGCCTCTGGCTTTACCACAGTTTGCCAGAGAAATGGGAAGGGAGTTGTCTGCATGTAGAAAAAGGGACGAAGGGCTCTGTTTTATAACTATCCACTTTCAGGAGATCTGACTTAAGAGCCCATCATCAATCCTTTCCAAGTCCTCCCTCAACCAGCTAACCTCTTTAGTGGGCCCACCTTTTAGTGGTTCATTGTCTAAATGATTGGCTTGCCATAATACTGACACCTCTATAGACCTCTAGTACCTGAATACTTAGGAACAAAACATGCCCAAACATTAGCACTATGTGATGCTGCTTAAGAATTACTTTTGATTCATGCCATGCAAGTCTTAAAAATGTAGCTGTGGTCTAGATACAGCAAACTGTTTTGAATCCAGATAACATTCTTTTCTTAAATTTTTATTATTTAAATGTATTTTCCACATCAAATATATTAATAATATCAAATATTTTAAGAATCAAATACTACATAAAATTTTTGTTCAACTTTTATATTTATATCTTTTCATACCCTAAAAATATTATTAATGAATATTTAATACTATCCATAACTGAGGATCCTATATCTAATGTTGAATACTAAATTGTTTCAAAACATACAAAATATTCTTTGGCAGTTAAGCATAGTAAAAGAGCATAAAATATTAAAAAAGAATCCTTAAGAAATAGTCAAAAGCCCTTATGTGATACCACCTGACATAGAGAGTATTTCAAACACATTATATATCTCTGTGCATTGTCTAACAGTTTACTTTAAACGATTATCAGTGTTTCTAGGAGAGAAATTATTTTATCAGTAAGTGTATTTTTAAAACTTCAAAATAGCAAACACTCTTTGAGGTTAAACATTTAGAAAATGAAAATGCTAATTTCAAGCACAGCGAGGAAAATTATCAGTATTTCCATGATGTTTGTAGGAAATGATTTTAATATTTTCAACTTTTAATATTCAACAAACAATAAATTTTTTTTTTTTTTGAGACAGGGTTTCTCTGCCCTGGCTGTCCTGGAACTCACTTTGTAGACCAAGCTGGCCTCAAACTCAGAAATCTGCCTGCCTCTGCCTCCCGAGTGCTGGGATCAAAGGCGTGCGCCACCACACCTGGCAAACAGTAATTATTTTAAGATACATTTCATTGTTGTGTCTCCCTTTTCATTTCTGACTTTATTAATTTGGATACTGTCTCTACACCCTCTGGTTAATCTTGCCAAGTGTTTATCTATCTTGTTGATTTTCTTAAAGAACCAGCTCCTGGGTTTGTTGATTCTTTATATAGTTGTTTTTGTTTCTATTTGGTTGATTTCAGCCCTGAGTTTGATTATTTCCTGCCTTCTACTCCTCTTGGGTGTATTTTCTTCTTTTTGTTTTAGAGCTTTCAGGTGTTCTGTCAAGTGGCTAGTGTAAACTCTCTTCAGTTTCTTTTTGGAAGCACTTAGAGCTAGAAGTTTTCCTCTTACCACTGCTTTCATTGTTTTGGTATGATGTGCCTTCATTTTCATTAAATTCTAAAAAGTCTTTAATTTCTTTCTTTATTTCTTCCTTGACTAAGTTATCATTGAGTAGGGTGTTGTTCAGTTACCAAGTGTATGTGGGCTTTCCGTTGTTTTTGTATTTTGGTATTTAAGACCAGCCTTAGTCTGTGGTGATCTGGTAGGGTGTATGGGATTATTTCCGTCTTCTTGTATCTGTTGAGGCCTGTTTTGTGACCAATTACATGGTCAATATTGGAGAAGGTACCGTGAGGTGCTGACAAGGTATATTCTTTTGCTTTAGGATGAAATGTTCTATAAATATCTGTTAGATCCATTTGGTTTATCACTTCTGTTAGTTCACTGTGTCTCTGTTTAGTTTCTATTTCCATAATCTGTCCGTTGCTGAGAGTGGGGTATTGAAGTCTCCCACTATTATTGTGTGTGGTGCTATGTGTGCTTTGAGCTTTAGTAAAGTTCCTTTTCTAAATGTGGGTGACCTTGCATTTGGAGTTCAGAGTTGAGAGTTCTTTTTGGTAGATATTTCCTTTAGTGAGTATGAAGTGTCCTTCCTTATCTTTTTTGATAACTTTTGGTTGAAAGTCAGTTTTATTTGGTATTAGAATGGCTATTCCATCTTGTTTCCCGGGACCATTTGCTTGTAAAATTGTTTTCCAACCTTTTACTCAGCGGTAGTGTCTGTCTTTGTCACTGAGGTGCATTTCCTGTATGCAGCAAAATGCTGGCTCCTGTTTACATATCCAGTCTCTTAGTCTGTGTCTTTTTATTGGGGAATTGAGTCCATTGATGTTAAGTGATATTAAGGAATAGTGATTGTTACTTCCTGTTATTTTTGTTGTTAGAGGTGGAATTATGTTTGTGTGGCTATCTTCTTTTGAGTTTGTTAAAAATTACTTTCTTGGTTTTTCTAGGGTGTAGTTTCCCTCCTTGTGTTGTGTTTTCCATCTATTATCCCTTGTAGGGCTAGATTTGTAAAAACGATACTGTGTAAATTTGGTTTTGTCATGGAATAGCTTGTTTTCTCTGTCTATGGTAATTGAGAGTTTTGCTGGGTATAGTAGCCTGGGCTGGCATTTGTGTTCTCTTAGGGTCTGTGTGAGGTCTGCCCAGGATCTTCTAGCTTTCATAGTCCCTGGTCAGAAGTCTGGTATAATTCTGATAGGTCTGCCTTTATATGTTACTTGACCCTTTTCCCTCACTGCTTTTAATATTCTATGCAGGCTCATAGTGTACCTCTCCCAACCCCATATCACAGATTTTCATTTGTTTGTTTCCTTCAGATGAATAGGAATTCCCAGCCTTCATTCTTAGGTACTAATGTCAAGGTTGTCTCGTTCTCTCAGTCTGACCAGAGCTGGCCTACAGTGTATGTTCTGTTACTGCCCAGGAAGTGCTGTGGTTTTGTTGACGTCTTTCTGTTGTTTCTCTTTTAATATTTTATTTAACTTACTGTCTCTGTTATTTCCTGGTGCTCAGTTCCTTGGGTCTGATTTCTTCTTTTGTGTTTGTTGTTGGTGTTTTGTTTCTTTGAGTTTTGGTTTTCTAGTTCCTTAGTGTGTACAGCTGGATTATTGATCTGAGATCTCTACTCTTCCATTATGTGATGTAAGGAGATGATTTCCCTCCAAGTAAGACTCAGCTGTGTCCTGTAAAGTGACTCCTTTGATCCACATGGTAGTATGTTTTTGTTTTTTTGTTTTTTGTTTTTTTCTCTCCAAATATATTGAGATATTTGTTAGGGTTTGAAGATACTCATGATTTTTCATTTATCTCATCATCTGCAAATGTGCTCGGCATCGTTGCCATTTTGTATAAGAAGGTGTATGTTGTACCTCAGTACACCAGGTCTGTACTAGTGACGCTGGGACAGTGTTTTCTCCTGTGGGTGATTAGTCGGTGTTTTTACATAGTGTGTATCATTTTCAGCAATATAATTATATTTTAAACAAAAATGTAAATAGCTTTCAGTGAATATTGGTGCAACACAGCACCTGTTTTTCAAATTAAAATAAATGTCTCCAAATTAGTGGTGTGGTACAATTATTACACTTTTGGGATGTTTCTTTTTAGTAGCAGTTACAATTGGCCATCAAGATCCACCCCATTGTGAATTCTGTGCCATTGGCATATTCTCCTGTGTTCCTCTGCATCTGTGTACATGTTGTAAAAAATAGTACCTAATTTCAAGGAAATGCAAAAATAATTCTCTTCATGGAAATTACTAAAGTTGTTGTTTGTTTGTTTGTTTTCTTGTTTGTTTTGCTGTTCATAAGACACGATGATATATTACGCATTGTGCTTTAATTTGGCTAACATGATTCATAGGCATGTATCTGTAAAGGCAATACAAGTAATTGGGATAGTCAAAGAATACTGAGAAGAATTAAAGGGGGGGGGGGTCGTACATTGATGACAGTTCCTGCTTTTCTTTTTGTCACAAGTACCTTGTAGTCAGTCTTCTCCTTGAGAGCAAAGGCTGGGAAGTCAGAGTGTAGCACTTGTCTTTCCCTGCCCCTTCCTATTTACCAGCATTTACAGGAATCAGCCCTTGTCTTCCCCTGCCCTCCTATTTACCAGCATTTCCAGGAATCAGTCCTTGTAATTATTTGTTTCATCTCTCTCTGACCATTCTCAGCTTTAGCTTTGCCAGTGTCTTGAGTATTCAGAAGGTCTATAATGTAGTCCTTGTGTTATTTGGGGTTGCTAATACTACGATGAAACACCATGACCAACAGAAAGTTGGGGAGGAAAGGGTTTATTCATTTCCATGTTGCTGTTTATCATGAAGGAAGTCAGGACAGGGACTCAGTCAAACAGGGCAGGAGCTGATGCAGAGACAATGGAATGGTGCTGCTTACCAGCTTGCCCCAATGGCTTGTTCATCCCACTTTCTTATAGAACCCAGGTCCACCAGCCCAGGGATGGCATCACCCACAATGGTCTGGGATCTCCCCCATCAATCATTAATTAAGAAAATGCCTTACAGATGGGTCTTATGGAAGCATTTTCTCAATTGAGGCTCCCTCTCTCTCATAACTCTGTGTCAGGTTAACATAAAACTAGCCAACACAGTTCCTCTGACGTAGCCATTGAGGTCAGTGGAGGTTTCGTTAGTTGTTCCTGATCCATGGTGTCTTTGTTAGCCCTGGCCTGGCTGTGGGCATGAGTTCTTCTGGGGCGATGCTGAGGTTTTGTCTCTTCCCAGCTACTGCTACCATCGTCTTTACAGTCCACATAACTAATGATGTTGACTTCTCTTTGTATTTCAGCCTGAAAGAATAGACCCAAGTGCATCAAGACAAGGGTATGATGTCCGCTCTGATGTCTGGAGTTTGGGGATCACATTGGTATGTCTCTGTTGGCTAAACTTTGTTATAGTAATATAACAGTAAGAAGTTAAGAGGTAAAAAATGGTGAAAGACAAGGAGAAACTTTGTGATTTGTAACAAACAAACCAAAACTCTTTATCCTTACCTAAAGCCTATGTTGAAATTTTGGTTTCATTTTAAATGTATTTGCCTTAGTTTTATGTGCTTTAGCAAAATACCATAAGTTGTGTTCTTAGATTGGGAAGTTATTTCTTGCGGTTCTGGAGACTAAGAAGCCTAAGAACTAGGATTTGACTTGTTTTGTACAGAATGAGATGTTGTCTTTGTAGTTTTCAAATGGCAAAAAGGGTTAGGGACATGGCTGTCAGAGGTGTCTTTTAAGTTCACTGACCCTGTTTGTGAGGCACTCTGATTACCTCGTCACTTGCCCAAGCCCTGCCTTTGGAGGCCAGAAGACTTGAGGTGCACCGTGTAAGCAGTGCCTATTTATGCACTCGTTTTCTCCTCTCCAAGGTGCGCTTTCTCAGGCCTTGCTTTGATTGTTGTTTGCTTCTTGGTTTGAATAGCTTCCTTAGCTTCTTCTGTATTATCTGAAGTGCCTGTCACATATGGATTCTAGGACACAGACAATGTAAAATTCCTTTTCTTATATTTTCTCCCATTTTCAACTTGAGCTAAGGTCCTTTAGTTTGTATTAAGAGCAATGAGCTTTTTGTAGCTTACCAATCTCATTTTTTAAAGTGGAATTTCTTCTGTAATGAGAATCACATATCTCTTAGTTTTGGTGAAAATTCTTGACAGACTAATGGGTTGATTCTCTTATAGGGAGGCTAACAGTTTGCTTCTGCAAGCTGCAGCTATCTCTTCTTTTTTTCAATTGTCAAACCAGTTCACAGGCTATGTAGGAAAACCTATTGATCCCACTTAGGTGATTGCACGTAAAGCATCCAGAAGTCCCTGTCTACTCCCTTCCTGCTGTTATGCTTAGACAATAAAAAGCCAGGCAAAATGACCTGCATGTGTAATGCTAGTGTTGGGAAGGCAGGGACTGGCAGTCCTTGGGGTTTTCTAGCTGCCCGGTCTATAGCCTCCTTGGTGAATTCTTGGTCTTAGAGAGATCCTGTCTCAAAACCAACCGAAGGGAAGAAAACAAACCCAGATGGTGATATCTGAAGAACAGTATTCATAGTAGTCCTAAAGCCTCCACAGACATATGTGCACATGTACACACACAGCATATCCATGTTCACCCATGTACACACACACACACACACACACAGGGAGAGAGAGGGACAGAGAGAGATGCAAACAAACCCATGTGCAAGTATGCCATTCCTTACTAAAGAGAATTTTTGTTTAATAAGTTGGGTTGGGTTTGGTTTGTATTGTAAGGGAGGAAGGGAAGCAGTTGTACCAAGGCCTTAGGCATAGTAGACAAGAATTCTATTACCACATCATACCCCCAAACCTGTGAACGGTTTTAAGATAGAAACATTTTCCGTAAGTTTCTTTAAGCTGTGTCAGCCACGTATTTTAGGGCTTAGGACTGCCTAGTTGCTGACTTCCATAGGATAATCTTAAAGTAGCTTTTCACCTCGTAATGCAGGCTTTCCTTCTTATTCCAGCCTGTCCTCCAGAGTAAGGCTGGTGAGGGTATTCCTTCTGGGTAACAGTTACCCTTCCAGCCATTTCTGTTTTCCTGAAAAGAAGCTTAAGCCAAAGCTGTGCTCCCCTCCTCCCTGTTTGTGTGTGTGTGCCTGCATGTGTACGTCTTCTTACTTCCCTGTGCACCTGTGTCTAAGTGGAGAGAGAGCAGTTCTGAGGAGGAAGTGGAATTGGTTTTCTGAGAATGTTTACCCTTAAACCATTTCTCTGTACCTTTTTGGGGCCTCATCCTCATAATGGGCTCATGACTCCATGTCTCAGGAAAAGTACAAGTTCCTTGGTCTACATTGAATTTCAGAACAGCTAGGGCAATGTTAGATATACTGGTTATTAGCAAATATTTTGAGACCATTATACTGTTTAGATGTGCACTGTTTGCTTTAATGGTACTGTTGTGAGTCCTTTATTGGGTCTGTAAGCCTAACTCAGTTTCTTCTGTAATTATAAAGCCTGGCTGTGGTTGAAGTAACCACAGGATTTGCATACTCTTTTCTTTGAATTCAGACTGGCTTTTCATTTGTTAAATGTTCTTTTTACCTTAGAAAGGAATCTGGCCACTGTTTTGGACTGAGAACTCCCATGCAGGTGACTACAGAGTGTGAAAATGTCTTCTGTGGAAGTTGTAGACTAAACCTTCCAGAGCCTTTCATACAAAGGGTTGGGCCTGCATTATGGAGGTGTAGTTGAACCTAGACCCAGACAGCCTTTGCTTTCACCTCTAGTCTAAGGCCTTGAGTTCGGTCAAGGCAAATTTCTTTACATATGTCTTCCACTTAGCTTCATGATCTAAAGACTCCTCCTCCCTAACCTGACAGAGTTTGAGGGATGGTTTTAAAAGAGTTTTGCTGGATCTTTGGATTGACATCACTCTTCCAGTAGGGATTAGTAAATCATGCCTATGTCGTCTTCTGTTTCCTTTTTGTTCTCTGTAGTACGAGTTGGCCACAGGCCGATTTCCTTATCCAAAGTGGAATAGTGTATTTGATCAGCTAACACAAGTGGTGAAAGGAGACCCTCCGCAGCTGAGTAATTCCGAAGAAAGGGAGTTCTCCCCCAGTTTCATCAACTTTGTCAACTTGTGGTAAGTATTGTATTTGGCAAGGTTCAAACACAAATTGGGGAAGCAGTTAAGCAACTTAATCTCAGTTACATAGATGCTTTACAGAGGGAAGGGGGTCTTTTGTTATAGCTAGGACTATGGGTCACTGCTGTGTAGAAGTTCTAGCCAGCTTGGAGAGGCAGCATCCTCATATTCTACTACAGTATTCGTCAAAAGCAGCTGTGGGTGATAGAGAAGCAGCTGCCTCCAGATCACCAGTCCCTCATAAAAGTTACTAGGTTAAATGTCTAGATTAGAATGGTAATCTCATGATGAGGTTGTATCAGGATCACCTGGCTTTTACGACTCAGTAACTCACCAGACCAGACTGTAAGGCATGGATCTCTGGCCTGATTAAACCTAGAGCATAGCTGGGTTTAGGTATGTGTAGTAATGTCAAGTCCAAAGCTTAAATTCATAGGCTAAAATTAATATATTGGCTCTCTAATCATTTTCCAAAGAAGGCTTGGACTCCATGCCTGTTATTGTTGTCTACTTCATCAGTTTTTTTTACATGCACGTGGCACCTTAGAACAAATATATGCAGGGCTGGGGAGATGGCTCAGTGAGTGAAGTACTTGCTGTGCAGATATGAAGCCTGGAACTCCATTGGAGCCCCAGAAACCATTAAAAGCCATGCAGACCACATGGTCTGCTTGTAATGCCAGCACTTTTGTGATGTTTGTTGACTGGAGTTTTCAGGCCTCTTTCATCTTTTCTGACCAAATTCTGCCTGTTGTGATCTTTCAGAAAGGGGACAGAATGCCTCAAGAATTAGTAGAAGACAGCTTGATGGGTGACAATTGGCTGCTGTCCTCTCCTCACTGACTGTTCTGCACATATCAAATGTAGTTGTATAGCTCCATAAACTTGGCCATTCTGTATATCCATTTTAATGAAATACTTGCTAAAAAGGATCTAATGTACATCACAGGCTGTTTATTTTAAAGTGTTTATTTATATGTGTTGCGTTTATTTATATGTGTTGCATGCAACAACACAGGCCCCACAGCATCAATGTGGAGGTCAGAGAGCAACTTTTGGGAGTTGGTTCTCACCTTTTACCTTGTTTTGTGAGGCTGGGCCTCTTGTTTTTGTCACCTTGCTGTGTACTCCAGACTGGCTGGTCTGTAAACTTTTTGGTGATTCTCCTGCCTCTGTCTCCCATCTTGGGATTTTAGGGATTACTACATGTGTGAAACACTATATCCAGATTTTTTTTTCCTGGGTTCTAGGGATCTGAATTTAAGGCACCAGGCTTGCAGGGCAGTACCTTTACCCATTGAGCCATTTCCCCAGCTCTGCTATTTTCATACCTAGACCCCCTCTGTGGTTTCACTTTATGTGTGTGTGTGTGTGTGTGTGTGTGTGTGTGTGTAGTACTGTGTTACATTTTCTTCTTGTTTCTCTTTGTGTCACAGCAGGTAGCAGCCGTGAATATGTGTTCAATGCTTTTTTAAATTTTTCAGTATATCAAAACTGTCTGAATCTTTTATGTCTGCAGTTGAAGGATATTTGTACTGTCCTCATAAGAGCTTTGTTTAAAGCCTTATGTAACCCAGGCTAGCCTTGAACTTTCTATATAGCCAAAGATGGCCTTGATCTGGTCTGCCTTTCATTTGTAAAAAGTAAAATAATTGGGTCATTATGACTTTGTCTTAACACTGTTACTTTTATGTTATTTTAGCCTTACGAAGGATGAATCCAAAAGGCCAAAGTATAAAGAGCTTCTGGTAAGTATGAACCCTGTAACCAAAAACCGGTGGTTACCTTTAATTTCCTAGCTCATTTCTCATAAAAAGAATTTGGTCTCATCATGTTAGAAAATTCTCCTAAAGCATTTCATCATGCAGTCTTAGTTTGTGTAACTTCTGTAGGACAAAGTTAGTGAAATTTTATTCAGGATGCTTACTCTCCCTCTGGTAATGCACACCACTCTGCCAATCATGATCCTTTGAGACGTTTTAATTCAGCTCATGATAAGCCCTCCTTTGTGCGGCTTTCCTTTGAGCAGAGGAGAAGGTACTGTCTATGGTCTAATGATGCGAAAACATGTGACAAAAAGATTGCATTGCTTGTCACATTCAGGGCTTTCTAAGGCTGTTAAGCCAAACTTATGATCAGGTAATACAACCAGAGAAGTTGTGGAAAAACTGTTGTTGAAGTGATAGAGAACAAAAAGAGGGCTTGATGATGCAGACTGTGGGTTCTGGAGAGCACAGGGAAGGTCTTTCTTGGCCTTTTTTAAAAAGTAGAAATCAGAGGGTTTGAAACTGAGAACCTCTTTGAAAGATCCTTGAGCTACCAGTGGCTTACTCTAGTGTCCTAAGACGCTGCACTGGGCTTCCTGTAGCTCTTGGCTCTCAGGTGGTGTGGTACGGAGTAAACAACTCTGTTCTTTTCCAGCAAATACTCCCTGTACACAGTTCTGAGCCCTCATGGCCAGGGTGCAACCTCCAGATGGTAATGCGGTATCTCACATTGAAGGCGTCCACATCCATCCATTAAAATGTTCATGTGATGAATGCCTTTCTTCACAGCTGTGTGTGATTGGGAGCTTATAGTACTGTGTTGTATAGAAATTGAGAAGGGCTGACTTAGGGCTCTGATACAAATGTTTGACAGTTTCTCTGTTCAATTTTCTTGCAGAAACATCCCTTTATTTTGATGTATGAAGAACGTACTGTAGAGGTCGCATGCTATGTTTGTAAAATCCTGGATCAGATGCCAGCCACTCCCAGCTCTCCCATGTATGTCGACTGATACCGCTGCTACATCAGACTCTAGAAAAAAGGGCTGAGAGGAAGCAAGACGTAAAGAGTTTTCATCCTGTATCACAGTGTTTTTATTGCTCGCCCAGACACCATGTGCAATAAGATTGGTGTTCGTTTCCATCATGTCTGTATACTTCTGTCACCTAGAATGTGCATCCCTGTAATACCTGACTGATCACAGTGTTAGTGCTGGTCAGAGAGACCTCATCCTGCTCTTTTGTGATGAACATATTCATGACGTGTGGAAGTCAGTACGATCAAGTTGTTGACTGTGATTAGATCACACCTTAATTCATTTCTAGACTCAAAACCTGGAGACGCAGCTACTGGAATGGTGTTTTGTGAGACTTCCAAGGCTGGAAGGACACAGTCATGGATGTACTATGTCTGAGCATAGAGACCTGGGCTTGAGTGAGAAGAGCTTGCACAGCCAGTGAGACACATTGCCTTCTGCAGCTGGGAGACAGAGGAAGGATTTCCTTTCTTCACCAAGTGCAATAGATTTACTCATCTGATATTCTGTTGCTTTACAGGCACAGTCGATGTTAGGGGATCTATGTCCTCAGCCAAATTCCCTGTTCAAAACATCATGTTAAATTAGAATTTATCTTTACCAAAAACCATGTTGCTTTCAGAGAGGTCAACATTAAAATACTGAGACAGGACAGAATGTGTTCTTTGTCCTTTTCCAGCCCTGCTCTTCACTGGGAAGATACAGGAGTCTGCCACCTGTCATAGAAGGGTGCTGCCAACTTGATGCTCTACCTGCCACCAACCACCAGGACTGAAGGAAGGAAACAGTACTGAGGGCAAAGTTTACAGATGTTTTTGATTCTGGCATTTTGTCCAGAACAGCTTGTAGCAGCTATAGATTCCCCCTTGGCCCCAAGCCTGGGACTTGAGCCATCATAACTCACTAACAGGGAGAATTAGCTAGTAGCAATGTGCCTTGATGAAGATTTCCTGCAGGCAGCAAAACACCAAATCACAACTCTTTGCTTCTTGCCATCATGGGCCAGGTCCTCAGTTTCTCACTCTCCCTTCCCCACAGTTTGCTGTCGCCATGTGGCTTTGGCTCAGTCCAGTATTCTGCCTTGTTTTCCACATTGGGAACTCTCACATTACCAGGGATGATGCTTACCACAGTTTGTAACCCCGAGTCTCTCCTGGGCTCTGATGTTCAGAAAGCTGAGATAGCTGGGCCCAGTTGATGTTGTACTAGAGAAAGAGGCAGTCTTTTGGAGAGGCATGAGCAGGATAAAGATCCTAAATGCCAGCCTTTCAGATAGGCATGTCTGCCACCTGCTGGGGCCTCGACCAGCTCTCTATCTCCCTTGGAAGTGGAATTCTACCCACCTTTGCCCCCCAAAAAGAGAAAATGAAAAAAAGAAGCCACTTCATCGTATGTGCCGCTGCTCGTCTTTAGCCCATTAGGCAGGTACTGAGCGTTAGGCTCTGCATAGCAGTTAAGCAGCACAGGTAGTGGTCTGCCATGCAGGTGATGCCTGCCATGCAGGTGATGCCCTTCCAGGATCTATCCCCGGTGGGCACTGCTGTGTCTCCCAGAGTGGTACTCAAAGTACTATCAAACAATAAAAGGAGAATGGTGCTGTTGGAAGTTACATCCCTTATCATTGGAGGATTTAAAAATGATCCATCTCTTGGTCCACTTGTCTAATTTCCCCATTTTCCACCCCTGGCCCCTAACCCTTAGATTCTCTGTGTTCCACAAGAAGACATCATGAGATGTCTTCCTTAAGCTGCACCAAGCCATTGTCCTCCATTGCTCCCAGGACTCAAGAGGAATTTGTTTCTCTGCTGTCAGCTTCCTGTTTGGCTCAGTATAGCCTCACTCTGCCATTATGCAAATGGAGATCAAAGCAATTCTGACTGTCCAGGAGCTATCTCACTTTCTGCTGTGTGGGTGACCACATAAAAAGGCAATTTTAGTGTATTAATCATAGATTATTATAAACTATAAACTTAAGGGCAAGGAATTTATTACAATGTATCTTTATTAAAACAAAAGGGTGTATAGTGTTCACAAACTGTGAAAATAGTGTAAGAACTGTACATTGTGAGCTCTGGTTATTTTTCTCTTGTACCATATGAAAGTATATAAAAATTATCAAAAAGCTGATGTGCAGGGATATTGCCTTATTTGTCTGTAAAAATGTAGCTCAGTAACATAACTGCTTCTTGGAGCTTTGGAATATTTTATCCTGTATTCTTCTTTGACTCCTTCCTCTATTTAAGACATAGCCATGGAGCCCACATGTTTATGGAATAGTCTACCCTTTGCCTGCAGGTCAGTTGTAATAAATCTAGGTTGTGATGATCGTCTTGTAATCTGATTTACTGCAGTCATACCCCAAGAAAGAAATTCAAGAAAAATGACATGAAATCATCTGTGCATTTCATCTGCAGGAGAGTTATCTCCTTCCAGAAGTTTCTGGTTCTTTATTCATCCCCTCCCTCTGATTGTTCCCTGATGTAATAGTATGACACCGCTTGCTTTTCCTTTTAGCAGCTGTGCTGCAGTCTTTTCGAGCTCTCACTTGGGTGTCTGGGCCTACCTTGGTTGTAGAATGCTGCAGGAAGCAGGTTCGGTTCTAGCTGTATCAGCGTTGACAGGTGTGACCGTAGGCCTGGTGTTGCCAGCCAGCCTCCTGCTGATGAGACTCCCAGGTGAGAGGTCACATGGGATCTCTTACTGCTGCCCGAGAGGAGAGCAGGGTAAGGAGGAGACTGTAGTTAAAAAGAGCTATAGGGGTAATGCCCGGGGAGCTCCTTGGGGTGGGGTGGGGGTTACATAATGGAAGTGAAGACAAAAGTCTCAGGAGCCTGGAAATGATGGGAAGCAGTCTAGTCTGAATTTTTCTGCTGTGTTCCCATGACCATTGATGCCTACTTGGTCATACCATAGTGGTTCAGCACTATGTCCTATGCCCTCTAGTGTTTGCTCCTTAGCTAAGTGTTGGCTGCTGAGGGAAGCAGTACCTCAGAGGTTCCCATCCCATTTGAGCCAGGGTGTCAGGAGGGATAGATGCACTCCAAGTTCCATAGGACTATATCTTGTGTCTGTTCATCTCATTTGATTCTGAGTGCAGCCCCACCAAAATCACATGGTAGGACATTCTTTCTAAATAAGAGAACAGAAAGAGGTTACAGAAGTAAAATTCTACCTCAGGTAATAGTAGGGAACAGAAAAGCTGAGATACTCAAACCCAAAACTATAAAAACATGCTATTTAAAACCCATTATCTAAGGCAGGTAAAGTGGCTCAGTAGACAGAGAAACTCAACACTAAGCCTGAAGTCCTGACTTCAGTCCCCAGGACTCACCTAGTACAAATGGAGAACCAACTCCTGTAAGTTGTCCTCTGACCTCCACAGGCATACAGTGGTACAGGTGGCACACATGCCCCTCCCCAGGACTAATAAGAGTAAACCCCCATCACCTTTAACCATAGAAGTGTGGGATTGAGAAGTAGTTGGATCTCCTGTACTTGTGACTCTCACCAGGGCCTGCTCCGTTGTCCTGAGAGTTGAAGGTGGAGGTTCTGGGAACTTAGTGGATGTGGTTATGCGTACACAGGCAGTTATGAGGTTACCTGAGAGCCCTGAGTCCTTATATTAAGTACCGCACTTGGGGCTGTGGACTAAGAGACTGCCTGTTGCTAGTATGATGTGCAAACTGCAGAAGAGAATCTTTAAGCTGCCTTTGGGTTTGGAACTGATAACTGCCCAAATATGTAGCTGCAACATAGAGAAGAATAGAGACATTGGCTATGAGGGCACATTTGGAATACCGGCTCTCCAGCTTTTCTGGAAGTGGTTTATTTCTAGTTCTTGGCCAGTTAACTTTTTGATGTTTTACATCAGATGAAACCAGCCAATTGTTTATATGTACACTTAAACTGTGTGTAATTCTGAGGCAGCAATACCATCCCTCCCTGTCTGCTTCAGAGTTGTGTCAGCATTACATCTGTTTATAAGGACTGAAAAACTAAAGGTCCTGCCGCACAGTTGTTATATATGTATGTGGTACTTTTACAGGCAGGCCAGCAGTTTACATTATGATTACTGTGACCATTTCATAAACAATTTAAAACAATATTAGTGATGGGGGAGATGACTCAGTCATTGAAGCCTTTGCTTGCTAAATGTGAGGACCTGAGCTTGATTCTCTAGCTCCCATGTTTAAAAAAATTAACAACAACAACAATAATAATAACAACCATAATAACCTCAAGTGTAGCAGCACATACCTGTACTTGGGATGCTGGAGGGGAGTAGATGGGTTCTTGAGCCTTGTTGGTCTAGATAAGTCAGTGAGCTGTACATTTAGTATGACAGACAGACAGACAGACAGACAGATAAGCTGTGAGTTTACTATGAAACTTAGAAGCAAACAAATGGATGAATGAATGTGAAGAGTGATTGATGAAGATACCCTATGTCAACCATGGCAGCCTCCACATGTGTGCATACCTGCACACAAAATAACATAACTATGTTTTAATGTATCTGAAAAAATGTAAGCACTGGAGATGCTGAAGTGGGAGGGCCAGCCTGGTCTATTGAGTAAGACCTGGTCTCCTTTGGAGAAAATTAAGAGATGAGCCTTTCTAAGTAAATATCATTGTTTATGGCCATTAAATAACCATGCCACATTCTGTTTACCTGTTTTGTTTTGTTTTGTTTTGTTTTGAATGTTTGTATTCCACCTGGTAACTGTTCATTTGCATATTTTCATGTGTGTATGTTTTAATCTCTGGCCTCCTGAAGGCACTCAGTACCGTGCTTACTGACTTTTTACAAAGCACTGTATCGTTGATTATTCCCACTTAAAGTGTTTGATTGCTATAGCTCATATCTTTACATCCTGGCCCACTTTGCATTTTTTTTTTTAGATGGTGTGAATGAAGAGAGCACTTCATACTTTGGTCTGGGACATCCCACTGTCCTGGTATCTCTGCTGAGGTCATTCTGTCCTCATCGAGAACTATTAGTGCTCTTGCTGATGACTCTCTAGTCACCGGCATTTGAACTGACACTTGGATCCTCTGCCCAGTCTGTCTTGACTCCCGTTGCTGTTTTCCTTTAAGGGGTCCTTTGTACTTTAACTCTACAGATGATAGCATCAGCTTTGCAGTTTCTGCAGAGAAGTCTGCTGATGGCCCCACAGGTTGTGTGTGGGGATCAGTTTACCTCATAAGGCTTCATCTTCCACGAGTTGGGATGTTTTCCATCCAGTTTCTTCAAATCTTAAACTCAAAACAGTATTTGGCACTTTTCAATTTGTTACATTTACTAATGCATATTTTTTATGTTTTATGAGCAGGACTAAGTCTTCTTAGCCTAAATTTTAAATATTGATTGTAAAGTCCATGGATTATAACTCATTTTCCTCATACATCTTGTATCTTGTCACCCTCATGAATTCATGTATGCTAATAGTTTTTAAGTAGATTCTTTCAGGCTATGTACAAATTAATGTTATCTACAAATACATTTTTCTTTGCATCTTTCTGATTTACTTTATGCAGATTTATTCTATTGTAGCATTCAAATTTCTATACTGATTTCTCACAATATATATTTAGATTCCTTTTTTTTCATGTGGCTACTCTGGGGTTTAGTGTATGCACATTAAATGTAAACGATTTCAGGTTTACACTAAATTCCCGTTACTTGCATATGTCTGTTTCCCTTTCTGCTGAGTGGTACACACAGAATCACACACAGTTATACAAGCAACACCATCCTCCCATACAGATGCACTTCCTAATGTTAGAAATACTGGATATTTGCCTGTTTCTTTTTAGTCAAGAGCTGGGTTATTTTTATGAAATTCACTTCCTTTCCATCTGCATGTTCCAGTGTTACCCCTCTTTCTGTTTTCTGAAATCTTTACTGTCTCAATACAATTACAGTTTTTCTATGGAGATATAGTAGAGAATAAGATTATTATCAGACACTTATATGACTGGGCATGTGATTTCATGCAGAGAAGCTGGATTTTGATGTTAATTTTGCCACTGTCCCTCCCTCACATCTTTTACCTCTAATAATAGGCTCATAGTTTTCAGTTTTATATTTAAGTGATCAGTCACCTACAAATAATATTTTATTTTTTAATTATCAACTTATACTGCCTCGTTACTCTGGCTGTGGTTGCCAGTAACACATTGGTTAGAAGGATGATATGGAGCCACGTGAGCCAAAAGGGCCCTCCAGGAGATGTGCTGTCACCGTTGGTTGCTTCTGACTATGGAGTGAAGCACAGGAAGTGGTTTCCTCACTGTTGAGACATTGGAGGGGTCTCGGGTTCATCTGTGATGTGATGTCTAGGTGTTTTGTGTCTTGGGGAAAGTTGTGAAAAAGACACAGTGAAAATGGAGCTTTACTAAAGGTAAGAGTAAAGCATGGAATGTTCTGGAATGTGATCCACAGGAGGGGAGCATACAGATGGACAGTGCCTAGCTCCAGACTCCAGGGTTATGAGTTCACATGATGGGAAGAGCCAGTCCTGGGATGGAGCAGATCCTGACCCTGATTGTAAATTCTACTTAAGATGTACATCATGCACACATGAGTTGGAATTTTCCAGACAGGCCACTTCAAGGAAAATTGGCCTTCTCTGTGCTTGCCTCCTGTGCTGGTCCCAGCTGGCCTTTTCTGTCTCTCCTCTCAAGAAATACCTGACCACAAATTACCCACAGGAGAATTTTGCTTTTTTCAGGGTTGATGCCTTAGGTCACTGAGATGTCCCTACACTTAACTGCCTCAGTTGCAAAGGACCAGGAGACTCCCAAATTCTCTAGAAGAGAACATTGAACATAATGAAAACCACATAGAGAAGCCCACAGTAAAAGGGCAATGTAGTCACACATGCCTGAAACGCCAGCACTCCAGGTAGAAGGAGGGCCAGACATCAGCATCATTCTTGACATAGGGAGATGGAGATGAGCCTAGGTTACATGTGACCCTGTCTCAAGCAAAAGCATACAGTTATTTTCCAAGAAAAAAAGGAATAAAAATGTTTCCTCTTAATATAAGTACGATAATGGAATTCACAGAAAATAGGGGAAGAAAAGGCAACTGTGTTGAAAATAAGTAGTATTCTTATAAATGATATGACCATATATACAAACCAATAGAAGCTATTTAAGGTGATCCCATTTTATAAAATTAGTGGGGTACATAAATAAGTTATGAGTCCATGAGATGGGTTGAGAAGTAAAGGCTTGGCCACCCTCCAAGCCTGATGGCCTGGCTTCATTCCCTAGGACCCATACGGTGGAAGAGAGAACAGAGTGTAGACCAGCCTGACCTAAAACTCACAGAGATTTGCCTGCCTCTGCCTCTGCCTCCCAAGAACTGGGAATAAAGGCGGGTGCCACTGTGTCCAGAGTATCTTCACACTTTTAAAGGGACTACTTAGTTTTACAAAACCTAGACATTTCTCATTACGGTTTCTCAATTCAGTTTGAGGGACACTCTTCTATCACTTATTATATTATTAGCAGTATTATTTCCCTTTATTTCCATACAAGGAGTTCCATCCATAAAGTCAACACTCCCCAAGACAGTATAGATTCAATGTCATTATCAAAATCTTTTGTTAGTGATTTATTTACTTATTTATTTATTTTACATTTATTTATTTAATGTATGTGAGTTCACTGTAGCTGTACTGATGGTTGTGAGCCATCATGTGGTTGCTGGGAATATAGGTTGCTTTCTCCAGTTGGCCCCTCTTACTGTGGACTAAAGATTTATTATTTGTAAGTACACTGTAGCTGTCTTCAGACACCAGAAGAGGGCGTCAGATCTCATTACTGATGGTTGTGAGCCACCATGTGGTTGCTGGGATTGAACTCAGGACCTTCGAAAGAGCAGTCAGTGCTCTTAACCGCTGAGGCATTTCTCCAGCCCAGTGATTTATACTTTATGTGCACTATGTTTTGCCTGCTTGTATGTGTATGCAAGGGTGTCAGATCCCCTGTTACCAGTGTTACAGAGAGTTGTGAACTGCCCTTTGGGTTCTGGACCAGAGAATCCAGTTCAATTCTCAGCACTTGCATCAGGCTACTTACAACTACCACCAGTAGCTCCAGTTCCAGGGATCTGCTGCCTTCTGTCCTCCACAGGCATACATACACATCGTGTATACTCCCACAGATATGTAGATATAACCTAAAAGAAAAATGTAGCCTAAACTTTGTCTCGAATGACCTTGAATAGCCAGAACAATTGGTTAGGAAAAAAAAAATCTAAGAAAAAACAGTGTGGTATATACTCATGTGAAAATGGATATATACGTGGATGGAATAGTATAGAAAGCCTAGAAACATAAAAAGAAATGTTTTTTTTTTAAATGAGTTCTAAGACCAGTAAGAGAAGATAACTTTTCCCATGATGCTGGAAAAGCCATATGAATTGTGGAACAACTCAGAATAGATCTGTGATCTAAAACTACAAAGAGCTTAGAAGAAAACATGGGACAAAGGTTTACAATACTAGATTTGGCCATAATTTCGTGACTATAATACCAAAGGCAGGCAAGACAATAAGACGAGTAGACAAATTAAAGAAAATCTACATCAAGATACTGTGATGGGCATCTTACAGAATGGGAGAAATATTTTCAAATTATGTACATGACAAGGAATATGTAGGTGTGGTTAGAGGCTTGGCTCAATGGTTAAAAGAAATTGCTGCTATTGTAGAGGATCCAAGGTCTGTTCCTAATGCCCACACTAGGAGGTACACAACTACCTGTAACTCCAGCTCCAGACAAAATGAAGTGTGTGCATGCATGTGAGTGTATGAGTGTGCACACACCATGCACAATTAACATTTAAATATTTTTAAAGCTTAAAGAATTAGCATTTAGGCTATTTTTAAAAAATTAAAATTCAACAGTGATACGATAACCAACTTGATTAAAAGGGAAAAGACTTTAGAAAAACATTCATAAGATGCAAATCAATTAGGACAGTGACTTGTCACAACAAAAGAGCTCCAGGAAGGGGATGGCCCTATGCACTGGTGCAGCTCCTGGTGAATGCAGCCTGGTCCATCTTTGCAGGTTGAGCATTCTCTGATCCAGTAATTCTACTTCTGGTTATAAATTCAATGGAATTGGAAGCAATGCTTTAGAGAAAGATGCGGTGGTTTGCACCGCTATCCCAGCACTCGGAGGAGGCTGGGGCAGGAGGAGTTTGGGTTCACAGTCCCAGAGGAGTGAGAGCAAACCTTGGCAGGGAGGCATGGGAAGAAGTGGCAGGCTTGCCGGCAGGGACAGGAAGCTGGGAGCTCACATCTTCTTCACCTGCATGCACAAAACAGAGGAAGAGAACGGGAAGAACCCCCCACCCCTGGTGACATACTTCCTCATACAAGGTTATACCACCTAAACCTCCCCCAAGTAGTACCTGTAGCTAACAAGTTTTCAAATACTCCAGCTACAATGTACTATGAGAGACATTGCTCATTCAAACTACAGCTATATGGTGAAGTCAACCTGAACTATACAGAGACCCCCATCTCAAAGATAAAATAGTGTCTTAAAGAGACACCAATGCAATGTGGACACGAATTCGGGTAGCAGTGTGTCCATTTGGAAACAACCCAGGTGTCCACCAGCAGATAGATGGATAAATAAAACATCAGCTACACAGCCACTGAACTACTACTCAGCCTTACAAAGAAAGGGAAGTCCTGACACCGGCTCCAATAGAAACAACCCCAGAAGATAATAGATGATATGAAACAGACAGTCTTACAAGACAAGTGCTTCCTAGCCCCATGTACATGAGGCACTTTTAGTGGTCAAACTCTGAGAGACAGAAGCAGATGGTGGCTGCTCAGGGCTGGAAATGGGGACATTTGAGACATGTTTTCTCTCCATAAGATGAAAGTTCTGGAGATGGATAAGTATTATAAGAAATATTTAATATTGCTGAGCTGTGTGTGTGAGTGTACAGGCATTTTCACTGGCCTGCTCTCAGAGACCTAGGAATTCCTTCCTTCTTTACCTGTTGCTGCCGCCAGGTGCTCCAAGTGGGCTGCAGACAAAAAGGACCACCAGCCACCCCAGCTCTGTCTGTTCTCTGCTGTCCCTCTCATGGTTCCCTGAGTCAGCCTTTCCTTCTCTCTTTCTCTCTGGCCCATTTCTCTGCCCTCATGTCTGCCTCCATCCCTTCCCCAGGCCCTCACTCCTTTCCCCCCCCAAAAACTCTTACACCAGATTTGTTGCATAGCATAATTTCTCAGGGGTACGCCTTGGCATGGACCTGCCAAAGACACCCCTTAGTCACATTATATTTCATAACAATATGTCTAAAAAATAATTACAGGTGGCTGGAGAGATGGCCCAGTGGCTAAGAGCACCAACTGCTTGCTCTTCCAGAGGTCCTGAGTTCAATTCCCAGCAACCACATGGTGGCTCAAAACCATCTATAATGGGATCTGGTGCCCTCTTCTGGTGTGTCTGAAGACATCTACAATGTACTCATATAAATAAAATAAATACATCTTAAAAAAAAATTCTTGTTTAAAAAAAAGAGGATAATTACAATTACAAACTTCATTCTGTGTAATTTTACCACAATGTAAGTTTAAGAAAATGAAGATGTCAGAGAAGAGCTGACAGGGCAGTGTGGGGAGAATCTTGGCAGTTCTCATACTGATGAGGTTTTAAAGTAGAGAAACAGCAGCCAGCCAGGAACCTCCATCCTTCCTGTGGATTACTGAATTGTTGGACTATGTGAAGTCAATCAAGCCATAGGCTAGGCTGTGACAATGAATGGTCTATAAGTTTATTCTTTTTCTTTTGAAATGAGAGACATACTGAGAGAATGTAGCAGGTTGCAGTGAGAATGGATGTTGAAAGAAATGAGTGGTTGGGGGAGGGGGTTGTTATTGTCGACGATGTGTGACCTGCAGGGTCACATGCAAGCCAAAGCCTGAGGGATGAACAGGTCACATGCCAGTCAGTCTGAGAGAAAACAAGCCATCTGTGAATAGGAAGTATGGGTGGGAATACCCACAGAGAAAGGCAGCTAGTCAGGGAGAGACTATGGATAGCCTGAGGCCTGAGTGCCACCTGTGGAATTCCCTCATCCCTATACTCCTTTAGCACAGAGAGCTGCCATGAATCCCAGAAAACCCAGTGTTTGAGTCTAAGTCCCAGAACAGCTTGGCTGCCATTTCTAAGTTTTCTTCTTCCTCAAAGACCCTCGAAGGTCAATAAACAGCCAGCTCCCCAGCCAGGAGGGCAAGCTCACATTCCTATATCCACGAGACGCAGCTCACATACAAATAAACGGGTCTTTTCAAATCAAGACAACCTTCAGAGCTCTGACCTGGCAGAATTCACAAAGTCAACTGCAGCTTCTCTTCCATGAAGAGCAACTGACAACTCCAGACAACCTAAGAAAAGCATCTACTGAGGAATCTGAAAGGTCAACACTGGAGATGGCTTGGAAAGAGACACGTTGGAAGAACGTGTCTTGTTATACCCCCACAGAAATGCAGAATACAAAGAGCATATTTAACTGAAACAAAAACCCAGCCAAGGTAAAAACAATAGCCACAGAAGAGGGAAAGACACGTGAGAGGTGCCAGAGGTGGGTTCCATCAGGCTCAGTGACTGGTTAGTTCCTTGTTCTGGGTCACTTAACCGCATTTAGCCAAAAACAATACCCTTGGCTCAGTGTAGCATTTATGCCTATAATGACAACACTCAGGAAGGTGAGGCAGGGGGATCACCAGTCTGAGGTCTGTCTGGACTACATAGTGAGTCCTGGCTCTGAAAAGAAAAGACAGACAAATGAACAAAAGACAAATGCAAACCATACTCATCCCGACCACCCCCAGCAAACACAGAAAGCAAGCCGATGGTGTGTGTGTGTGTGTGTGTGTGTGTGTGTGTGTGTGTGTATGTGTGTGTGTGTGATTTGAAAATAGTTATTTTTAACTTCTAAATTTATTCATTTTATTGTATGTGTATGGGTGCTTGGTCTGTGTGTATATATGTGCTGCAAATGCGTGCCTGACACCTGTGCAGGTCAGAAAAAGGCATTGGATTCCCTGAACCTAGAGTTACTGAGAGTTGTAAGATACCCTGTGGGTGCTGGGAGCTGAATCTGGGTCCTCCACCAGAATGACTAAGCCAACTCTCCAGCTCCTTAAAAGGTTTTGGTTTGTTTGTTTGTTTGTTTGTTAATAGTATATCCATTGGACAAAGCAGGGTTCCATTAGGATGGTTTCCTACAAATATATCATGAATTTCAGTTACATTCCTTGTCCTCTAAGATCTCCTGTTCCCCTTGGCTCATTGTGTGCTTTGGCTCTTGTGTGTAGTGCTGCAGGGGACATGGACAGCTGTGGTCTCTGAGTTATGCTTGGATTTCTCTGGTCATATCCCCAGGTGTTCTGCCGAGTTCTTTGTGGAGCCTTTGTCCTCATTTCCATGATAGCTGGACTAATTCACATTCCCACCAGCACTGTTAGAACACCCCCAGCCCCCTTCAAATCCCAGGCAGTGTCTTTGCTGTTTTCTTATTAATAGCTGTCTGACTGGAATGAGGTGGAAGCTCACTGTAGTTCTGATTAGCCAAGCCAATCTCTGTGTGCTTTGGGATTATGCCATCAAAGATGGTTCATCCAAGGAAACTTCCTGAGGTCAACTGCTTCTTCCCTTGGAGCTGAGAGGCCTGTCTGCTTCCTCCCTCACAGCAGTCAGTGTCTGGAGAACATGGGTAAAGATACTGGCTTCTCAAGACAACCTGACTGGCTTCTGAAATGCTTTCTGGCCAAAGGTCGGGAGAAGGGAGGTCCTTTGACAGGTAGCAGCAGCCACACCTTTCCAAGTCAGCTTCTGACACCAAGGGACCGCTCGTTCTCTCTGACCTGTGTGCAGACTGAAGAGCCCAGGCTGCACTCAGACTGCTTGGTTGTGAGCTGTGTGTCTGTTTCTTCACCCATAAGATGCAGATAAAAGCAATAACCAGCTCGTAGTATTTGGGTAAGAACTCAAACAAGTGTACCCAGGCTGCTTACCAATGTCTGGCACGTCACAGGGTTGGTGGTATTAAGCAGTGCATAAAACACTGCTTAATAAAACAGTCCATTCATTTCCTTAGACACTTGGGGGAGCTATACGATTGTAAAACAGGCATAGGCTGGGGAAAGGTGTTTGGAGTAAAGATTTTAATGGCTAAAAGTTAAGGAGGGCTAAGGGCCATCTCACTCCATGCCTGTCCTTTGTACAGGAGAAACTAGCCCAGACATTAGAGGTTTGTTTGTAGTCATGCAAATAGCAGGTAATGTGAAGGCTGGAGTCTTTGTTTGCATTTGTTAGTACTCAAAGCTTACCAAGCACCTATTCCCTGGGTCTGTATAGAGTTCAAAAAAGATCTTGTCCTTATCAAATTCTCTGCTGATGAATTTATGCTGTATTATTTTGTTGTGGTTTGAGCTTAGCAAGCAAAAACTAAGCAGGTGATGTTCATTAAATTATTTAATGATACATACATACATATACACATGCACACACGCATACATGCATGCTCCGACACACAATCATCCTCCTACAAACACAAATGCATGCATATACATTCATTCTCACACACACGTACACAAATGCATCCACGTATCCTCACACACATGTGTACACACACACATTCTCACCTACACGAGATACATACATGCATCCTCACATACACACAAACTCATACATACTCTCATAGATTCTGTCTGTCTGTCTGTCTGTCTCTTCACAAAACACAATAGGCATCATTTTCATGAACCTTACTTTTGTAGAGAAATAAGGTCATCCCTCACCTCTTTTCATGATCAGGTTAAAAGCTTAAGCACCATTTATAAATTGATAACTTAGATTTCTCGGTTTACACTAGACCAGCACCTAGGCAGTAGCTTGGAATGATCAACCAACACAGGATAGATTAGAGTAAGGTGACTCGGGAACCAACAGCCACTGAGAAGGTGGTTAAATGTTTTAGGTCCCCAGAGGACAAAGGCTGGAATAACTACAGGTGGCACTAGGGCCCCGAGGTGAGAAAAATAGATCATAACTTCAGGGGAAAAAAATCGAATCAGAAAGTGGCAGGAGAAAGTTGGGGCTGGGGGCCTGGGCATTAGCTCAGTGGCACAGAACTTGACTGACAGGCAAGAGGAAGGACCCGGGTTCAACCCTCAGCATCACAACGGAAGAAAGGCGTGTGTGTGTGTGTGTGTGTGTGTGTGTGTGTGTGTGTGTGTGTGTGTGTGTGTTTGGTGGGAGGCAGGGGGACAGATCAAGAACAACCACTAACATGTAACTGGGAGCAGCAGGGGGTCCAGAAAGAGGTAGGTGAGAGCAGGAGAGCGGCAGGGGGTGCCAGAAAGAGGTAGGTGAGAGCAGGAGAGCGGCAGGGGGTGCCAGAAAGAGGTAGGTGAGAGCAGGAGAGCGGCAGGGGGTGCTGTATTTCTACACTGTAGACATCTTATGTGGGGGGAGACTTGTTTGAGGGGTCCCTTTTTCTGGATGTTTCTAAGCAGAGCATCAACATTCTAGAAACCTGTGATAGATTGAAGACAAGTGAAGGCGGTGGTGTCACAGCAGGAAAGAGCCAAGGGGCCCTGAGAACTCTGTAAGGGAGAGGCTGTCCATCATAAGGAGAGGTTCCTCCTACCCCATCTCAGAGGCCAGAGTGTGTGGGCAGACCCAGGGATCAAGGATAAGGTGATACTGTGAGCTTATTGCTGAGTGAGGCTTCTAGGGAGTAAAGGGTGCTGCTCAGTCATCTGGCTTAGTGAGACAAGGGCCAGGCATCACCGGGGCTTGCCAGGGAATAAGAGTATCTTGGCGCAGGATGATGGCCTCCCACAACCAAGGCAAATATGCCTGCATCCCACATCACAGTCATTCTGTACCTCGATTTATGAGCTTGCAGTTTTTATGATGAGATATTACATTTTTATATTTCCCTTTTCAGAATGGAGATGAGGGCGGTTCAGTATGTGAATGAGGACATCATTGAAGTGATTGGCCGTGCACTGGTGTCTGGGTACCACAAGCACCTTAGCTTCATGATGTTCATATCATCTTTCATTCTCTCTGTCTTCTGTGTACTCCAAATAGGGGAAATATAGGCAGGGAATTCTTTCCTCTGATCTTCCAGATGTTCTTTGCTAACACTTAGCATCATCTCTCTCCTACACATCTAACTGATAACCATGTTTGCGGCTTCGCTGACCAGATGGGAGCAGTTGGAAGAGACCTTCCCTGCTCTCTCTATAGTGTCTGCCTTCTCCTTTCCCTGCCTCTGTGACATCTGCCTTCCTGCTGAGCTAGGCAAATCTGTCTCTAGCATCTGTGCTGGAGCAACAGACATCCCTCCTCTTGCCCATGCAAGAACATTGCTTCTACAACTGTCCCCAAGCCTCAGATTCTTCTGCAGCAGTCAGCTTACCCCTACCATGATGGACACTCCATCGTTCCTGCATTTTGAAAGTCCCACGTGTCTCATGTTCCTTTCCATTTTCCATTTCCTTTGTACACACCTCAGTAAGATTTATTTCAGAAGTTTCATGGTGGGTAAGAGTGTCAACTTGATGGAATTTAGAGCCACCTTGGAAACAAATCTCTGGGCATGTCTGTGAGGAGCTGTTTAGAGTGGGTTCATTGAGGAGGGAAGATTCCCCCTAAGTGTGGACAGCCCTAGAGTGTGCTAGCATCCTGGACTGGACAGCGAGGAGAAAGTGAGCAGGGCACAGGCACTCGTCTCTCTCTGCTTCTGACTGTGGTGCAGTGTGACCAGGGGTCTCAGCTCTCCTCTCATGATGAACTCTGCCCTCAAACTTTGCACAAAAATAGGGCTTGCCGAAGTTGCTTTTCTCAGACATCTTGTCACAACAATGTATTAGTTCCTTCTCTAAGCACATTTCTTTCTGTTTTTTTTGAAACCCCCATTCTGCGCTTCCTTCATTGAATATTTTTGTGTCGTTGACAAAGTTTCCCCACCTTGCTATGCTCAGGACACTGGTGGAGCCTTGCCTGCACACACCTGGGGATTCTTCCTGTCCTAACACACTGGTCTTATCTTGCTTGACTTTAATATTACATATATTCATGGATCAAACACTTTTAGTTTGGAACTTCCTTCTCTGACCATGAGGAAGTAACAGTATCCAGGGCTGTACTTCCCCCTAATTATAACAGCTGCAAATAGGATGAAATATATAAGACAAATGTATCCCGCATGGGACAAGACTGCCACCCTTAAGAAAGAGAAAAAGGTGATCTGAAGTAAACAAGCGTAGGGGATGGCTTAGCAGCCTAAGACTCCACTTGGCTTGGGCTATGTATACCCTCCTCTTTGAATAATGCTTCTAGCAACCTGTTACCAAACTAAGTTCCCCACTTGCATGTATAGAGCTGTGCATATATCTGCCTTAAACAATGGAAAGAAATTACACATTGAGTAACTGCCTGTTAATATTCTGTTTCTAGTCAAATACATCCTGGAACACAATCCAGGAACTATGGGGGACTGATTCCACCTAGATTGATTTTAGATGCATGCTCTACAAGAAAAACTATGTTCTGGAGAAGAACTTTTAGGGGGAATTTTCTACTTACTATCTTATGCCTATGCATAATTGGGTGTGCACGTGGTTAAGTTAGATAGAGACTTTGTGGATGGGACGTGGGCAGTGAATAAGGGCTTCTGCAATCCAAGCCTCTCAGTCAATATAGAAATTCTCCAAATTACACTTCCTGCTCAGTACCCAAAATCCTTCTCTTGAATTCAATAAAAGGAAGTTTTAAACAATATCCAGGACCCCTGAGTGTCCTCATTCACGTGGTCTACTATCAGTTTTGGTGGCAGACTGTTCTATCACATTGCCTTAAATAAGGTTTGCCAACGACTTTGCAATCTGTGTGGGCTTTGATTTCATTCTTGAATAGGAGGCCGAGAACACGGCAATGACAGACCCAGGCCATGGCCGTCAGTAAGTAACAGGGTGCTCAGCCTGCCTTTCCAGGTGGAAGCAGTTTCCAAAAAAAAAAAAAAACGCAGAACTAGAGAAGAGGTGAGAGTGATTGGCTCTCCTCCCCTTCAGGGCAAATCTGTCCACAGAGCAAGAGCTGGAGAAGGAGTTTGGTGGCTGGGAGCATCTGCCCAGAATGGAGCTGCCTTCCCTGAGCTGGGGTAAGGGGCCGGGTAAGGAGGGAGAGGGCTCAGTGTACAGATATTTGGTGTTTTACTAAAATTTAGAACATTTTTTCTTTAAAAAATTCAAAATTGTGTATGTGTGTGCGCGCGCGCTTGTGCATGATACAGAAAAAGGTTGGTCCCTTGAGTTACAAAGGGCTGTAACTTTGAAGTGGGTTCTGGGAACTGTACTCAGGTCCTCTGAAAGAGTAGAGCAAATTGCTAATCTTTGTGGCATCTTTCCAGCCAGAACCTGTATACCTAGTTTATGAGTTTCTTCTTTTTTTTTTTTTTTCTTTTTTAAATAAGACTGAACTTATATAAAATTCTTTCCACTATCTATGAGGACAATGCTTTGAACTTTCATTTGTTTGGGGGAATTTAATAGATGCTCTACTATTGGCTCGTCCTCCAACATGTGAGATAATGTATACTTATTTGTGATAAACTGTTGTGGATAGCCCTGGGGCAAATTATATTTGATGTTAATTCCATTCTCCCATGAGTGACTTTGAACAGGAATGAGTCAGTACTCAGGTGATTTCCTGTAAACCTGCTTCCCACCTTAATTTGTAAAATAAAGGAGAGCTGATGATTGGGCGGATAAAAGTGAAGGGGAAGGAGCAGAAGGAGAGAGAGAAGAAGGAGAAAATGGAAGAGGGAGAGAATGCGGAGGAGGAAGAGGAGGAAGAAGAAGAAAAGCAGAGCAGAAGCACATGCCCTGGAGAAACTGCAAGTTCTAAGAGGTCTCATAAATGTGGAAGATGGTAGTGTAGCGGTAGATCTGCCCAATCTAGGTGTACAGCATGTATTCATATTAATTGAGTTGTATTTTCATTGCCGGGACATATTTGGGTTGGAGAGTTACACAACAATGAACTATTTTAAAACATAGTTGGGAATTGTACTGGAAGATTCTATATTTCTTTCAGGATTTTAGTTTGCATTTATCTATAACTGAAATTGTTTTGTAATTTTTCTTCATTATTTCATCCCTATTTGTTTTTGTTATGAAAGGTTACTGTTGTTGTTTTTTCTTTTCTTTCTTTCTTCCTTCCTTCCTTCCTTCCTTTCTTTCTTTCTTTCTTTCTTTCTTTCTTTCTTTCTTTCTTTCTTTCTTTCTTCATATACAGGAAGGCAATTCTTTTACTATTCCATTTTGGTGCAGTTTTCAATTCACATGACGTAAGTAAGAATCAAACTCATTATCATTTTCAGTTATTGAGATTGACTGGAGGGCCCCAAGCATACAGCATAAGTGTACATCACTCCAAATGCAAGGATTTTTCTCTTTTCTTTTCTTTCCTTTCCTTTCCTTTCCTTTCCTTTCCTTTCCTTTCCTTTCCTTTTCTTTTCTTTTCTTTTCTTTTCTTTTCTTTTCCTTTCTTCCTCCCTTCCTTTCTTTTCTTTTCTTTCTTTCTTTCTTTCTTTCTTTCTTTCTTTCTTTCTTTCTTTCTTTCTTTCTTTCTTTCTTTCTTTCTCTTAAACTGAGAGGGGCACACAAGGGTCAAACTGGGACCTGGCTTTGTGTGGGGCCTGGGGAGAAGGTTTATTGTATGTTCTGCATTTTCTAAGTATTATTTGTACAAACAAACAGTTATTTTGTGCTAATTTGGTTTTGGAGTTTTGTTTTTTTTTTTTTCATTTTAAAAATAATTCCTCTCACCACTTCTGGGTCTTGATTTCTTGGTGAGGACTTGGTCATAGTTCCTTGAAATCATCACAATTTCATCTGCCCCATAGAGTTAGTTCCCCTCATTTCCTATCTTTATTCATATTATCTTCTCTCTTTATTTCTTGATCTCTGCTTACAGAGTTTGACCAGCCTTGTCTATGAACTGACTCTGTTTTGTGAATCATCTACAATTACCTTTTACCTTGTGCTTTGTGGACTTGGTCTTCGGTATTTCTGTGTTTTGTTCCTTTGCCTGCTTAAGATGTTCACCCAGGATGCATCATTAGCACCCAGGCAATGAGTTGGTTTGTTGTCCATGGGTATCTTTTGAGGTGTGGTTCCCATTAGGCAGAAACCCAGGAAGTTTTGAAACATTCTGGTGTAAAAAAGACCAGGACTCCTGAGTTTCTGCACTTGTTTTGAAAGCATTTTCCAGGACTGCTGTGGCTGCACCAGGCTCTAAGTATTCCTCACCCAGGTCAGGACATGACCAGAAGTCCCAACATCTTCACCTGGTCAGGACATCGCCTGAATTCCCAACACAGTTGAGTCCCACAAGAGAGACTTTTCTGCCATCCAGGATTCTTTTTCCCATGTAAAGTGGAATTCACAGTGAACCTGGACGCTTGCTATAAATGCAGGCACTGAACCCCACCTGGGCTTACTAACTCAGAATCCGTGTAGCAGTTTGAGGAGAATTTGGTCTGACACCTTCATTTTGCAAGGGGTAATTAATAAAGTCTATTCACAGAAGGAGATGCTTATGGAAAAACTTGGCAAGAAGGAGGGTAGGAGAGGGGTGAGGAATGAAGGAAGGAGGGAGGACTTGTCTGTGGAAACATTCTCCCCCAAGGAAAGTCCTCGATCTTCTGGGGAAACCTTTTTCCCAGGCACCTGGGGCCAACCCTTGGGCATGCAGAGTAGCCAGGAGAATTTCATTCTCAATAGTCGAAGTTTGTCTGGATGCTCTTGGTCTCAGACTTGAGTGGCTGCTGGGAAATACACTCAGATTCCAATAAACCTCATGTTCTGTGCCAGCAGTGAGAGCAGCAGTAACAAAGCCTAGAAAGTAGGAACACTTGGTGCACAGCCCCAGAGGTGCTCAGGAGTCACAGCCCTGGGACCAGCAAGGCTTCCTTAGACCTCCCACTTCTCAGCAGGCCCCTGGACTGTGGCTCACCCGCTGCCTGGAAGACACAGACATAAATCTGCAATGGCCCTCCTGTCCTGCAGAGCTCCCTTCCAGAAACCTTGGGGATTATTTATTTTGACCCCTGGAATTCTCTGTAAGGTTTCATCTCCAGATGCAGGAGGTGCATGTTCTATTTCTGTTTGACATCCTTTGTCACACACGAGCCCTGGACGAGGTGTAAGTCATTCAGCATTATATACAGAGGGTGAAGTTATGTGGCCATATATCAACACCAGACCCTGGAAAGTCCTTGGACATCAGGAGAGTATAATTTTAGAATGAACGTAATGAAAATCTTAAAGGTGATCATTTTTCTCTTCTACCTCTGAGATGTGCTAAAAAATAATTGGGAGATTGTTTTCCAAGTGTGGGTAGACACGGTCTGGAGGAGGTCCCCTCCCCTGATGAGGACACTGACAAGGGAGAGCACACCTTTGAGTCACCTGCCTTGACCTCTCTCCACTTTCAAGACCCTCATTTACAGCTGCCTCCCAGGAACTTTCCTAAGAATTCCATGTCTGTAGCTTCCCCTCCTCCCTCTTCCCAAGCAGAGGACCTTACTAACTGTCTCCTTCTAAATCCCTTCTCTATTTCAGCTCTCGATTATTAGCTCCGCCCAGTCTCCCTGTTGTGCAGGCTCTAAGATGCTGCCCATATGACTCCTCTCATTCTACGTCTTCAATCACAGGTCGCTGGTTCCTGTCAAATCTGATTCCAAAAAGGTTCTCAGGTTCTGTTCCTAAGTCAGGCTGTCATCTTTCCATCTGGATTGCATTAATCCCTGCAGATCTGCTGGAGATGCAACTCTGAACTATCTATCTGTCAATGGCTGTCCAGAGCCTCTGATGGTAATAGTGTGTGTGTGTGTGTGTGTGTGTGTGTGTGTGTGTGTGTGTGTGTGTGCCTGAGGAGACCAGAAGAGGCAGGCAGTGGATCCCCTGGAACTGTGTTACAGGAACCTGACATTAAATGCTTGGTTCTGAACTCTGGTCCTCTGAAAGACCAGCAGATGCTCTCAACGGCTGAGCCATCTCTCCAGCCCCTTACATTCTTTTCTATATACTCTGCCAAATTGCTACACATCAACCTGCGCCTCCTTGTTCTACATGCTGGTGCCTCCTTTGTGTAGTTGCTCTTGAACTCTGGGGTCATTACTAGGGAAAATCAGAGTTGCTTGAACTCTGTGGTATTTCAGCAATGGATCTGATAACCTCGATGACTGTCTAGTGGTTCTCCTACTGGGTGTGTGGTGTACACATGGGGGATACTGTACGGACTGAGCTGGTACAGGTAAGACAGGGTAGACAGCGAGGAGTAGTACCACACTACTGAGAATGACGTGAAATTGAAAATGTTCAGCGTTCCTGAGATTTCTGGAATTTTCTATTTAATAGTCTCTAACCGGAGTTAACTGTCCCAAAGTTTACCAGTTGGTGCTGGTGCCTTCTCTTCCCTCCCTCTCCTTTTCTCCTTCCCATCCTCTTCCCTACCAGACATCTTTTACAAGCCCCTAACAGGATATTTCTCTTCCCTCACTAGAGGTCTCCTCAGGCAGGATTAAGAGCTCTCTCCAGAGCATCATCCAGTGAACTGCCCGGTCTATCTTAGTCCCCGTATTATGTCCCTATGTCCTATGTCCCTCTGTGCTGCTTCAGGCACGCCAGCCTACCTGCCTGCCTCCCACACATATCTCGCATGTTCCCAATTATCCTGTTTCCCAGGTTCCCCAGTCCTTTCTTCTTATCTACATGTCACATGTCAAATCCCCGAAGCTTTGACATTTTTAGGTTTTCCTTCTCAGCTTTTTGGGAGTAGTGAGTGTCTTCTCTGGATTTGAATGAAAACTTGAGCAGTAACAAACTCATTTTTTTGTTGTTGTTGTTGGGTTTTTTTTTTTTTTTTTTGGTTTTCGAGACAGGGTTTCTCTGTGTAGCCCTGGCTGTCCTGGAACTCACTCTGTAGACCAGTCTGGCCTCGAACTCAGAAATCCGCCTGCCTCTGCCTCCCAAGTGCTGGGATTAAAGGCGTGTGCCACCACGCCCAGCCCAACAAGCTCATTCTTAAAAGCCCACCAGGTAACAAAACATTGGACTCCTGACTACAAGGCTATCATTTCTAAGAACTGAAAAAAAAATTCTTCTCCTCATTTCTTTCCTCATTTTTAATTACCAACTATTCTCATGTTAGTAAGAAAGATCTGGTTCAATACAATGCTTTGTTTTTGTTTAAAGATTTACAATGTTATTGAAGGTTATAGTTTCTATCTCCTTTCCTATATTGACTGTAGGTCCTATGACAAGGTGGCCTGGACTGTTTTATATCAACTTGACATAAGCTAGAATAATCTAAAAGAAGGAACCCTCAAATGTGAAAAATACCTCTATAAGACCTAGCTGTAAGGTATTACTTTGATTAGTGATAAATGGAGGAGGGCACAGCCCATTGTGGGTGGTGCTGTTGCTAGACTTGGTGGTCCTGGGTTCTAAAGAGAGCAGAGAGCAAGCCATGAGAAGAAAGTCAGTAAGCAGCACCCCTCCATCCAATCCAGAACAGGTGTGTGTGTGTGTGTGTGTGTGTGTGTGTGTGTATACACAAACCCATAGCCATCAGTGTAACACACACACACACACACACACACACACACACACACACACACACCTGTCCTGGGTTGGACTGGAAATTTGGGTTCAGGTTCAGGCAGGCTGCTTCTCTTCTCTCTCTGACCATGGCCTCTGCTCTTCTACCAGCTCACTAGCTAAGGTCTCTGGCCCTCCAGGTCAGAATGGGGAAGAAGGAGGGGAAATCAGGTCAGGCCTGGCCTGACTGGGAGCCACAGAGTGAGAAAACACCTGTTCTACCCAAGCCCCTCAGAAGTAGCAGATGGCAAAGGCCATTTCTCTGACTGTGTGATGGCTTTGGGGATAGTCAACTTGTCTGGCTTTAGAGGGGACTTAGGAACCAACACATCAGTGTGCATGTGTGGAGTGTCTAGAGTGATTGACCTGTGGGACAGAGACCAGAGAAACACTCACCCAGGGCAGAGGCTAGCTGCTCAAGGGGACAAACAAGCAGGGGAGTGGAAGGAAGCGCTTGTACTGACCAGTTTTGTTCTGCTCTGCATGAAGTGATCTGTTGCTGCTACAGCCCATTGACATCAGAGTCTAGCTTCGTCAGCTTTTTAACATGGGCTGTAGGGACTAAGTCCTGGTCACTGGTGTGTGTGTGTGTGTGTGTGTGTGTGTGTGTGTGTGTGTGTGTATGTGTATTCAATGTTCTAGAATAAACTGAATTGGTTGATGCCACGTAATAGCTGAGAGGTTGTCCACTTGTCAGAGGTTACCTTTGTCTTCTGCTTTTTCTAGAAACCTTGTCAGACCTGGCAGCAATGAGCTCTTTCTTCCCAGGGCAGTGGCTGCCCACTGGAGCCATGGGAGCTCCTTACTCATTTAGGTTACCTGTGTGTACCTGGTGATTTTTAAGTTTTGCATCTGACTCTGACCGCTTTTAGAGGCAAAGAAGGACTTTTTAAAAAGTCTCGTGTAATTCTGACTGTTAGCTGTCCTTTAGTGTCCTCAGAAGATTGGGAGCCCCTTCACTCCAGGATGCCATACTCTGCAGATGCTCAAGTTCCCTGTGTGCAGTATCTGCATATACCCCATGCAGTTTCCCATAGACTTGAAATCCCCTCTAGCTGTCTCATAACCCCCAGCATTACACAATGCTGTGTATTCAGTTGCTATTATTTATGGAACAAGGGCAAGGAAATAAGCTTGTATTTGGATATAGAGACCATATAGTTTTCTCTGTAAATATTTGCAGTGAAGAGACTTGAATCCAGGGCTCTATGGATTCTAGGCAGTCCTCCACAGACCTTTTAAATTTTATTTTGAGACAGTGTCTGGGGGAATGTGTGTGATCCTACTGCATCAACATCTGGAATTGCAGGTGCATCCTACCTTAAGATTTTTAACTTGCGGCTGACCAGATTCACTCGCTGGAGCTTATAGATGCAGACAGCTGTCGATCTATGAGACACTCAGAAGCAGAGTTGCTTTCATAGAAGGAAGAGGGGCTGGGTTGATGCTACATAACTCCCTTGTAGCCAAAAGGGCATCTGGACTTCACTTCATCAGGAACTTGGGGCTCTGAAGGGTATAGCTCAGAGAGACTTGCTCCAGACTCTGGGAGCCTAAACTTGTCCTTGAAACCCTTTGTTCAATCTAGCCCCTTAATCACTAAGTGTGGGGAACAGCACACTAGACCTTCAGATCATCCCCTTAACAGTTTTACCCTCAGTACCCCCAAAGCTCCCGGGGACTAAACCACCAATCAAAGAAAACACATGGTGGGACTCGTGTCTCTAGATGCATATGTAGCAGAGGATGGCCTAGTCAATCATCAGTGGGAGGAGAGGCCCTTGGTTCTGTGAAGGTTCTATGCCCCAGTATAGGGGGATGCCAGGGCTAGGAGGCAGGAGTGGGTGGGTTGGGCAGCAGTGGGAAGGGGGAAGGGATAGGGGATTTTTGGAGGGGAAACTAGGAAGGGGGATAACATTTGAAATGTAAATAAAGAAAATATCTAATTTAAAAAAAACTCAGATAGTAGAAGAGGAAAAAACAAAACAAAACAAAACAGTTTTACCCTCTTTCCTCTGTTGATTGGGCTCTGTGTACCTGGGTTCTGTATGGTCATGAGGCTGACCGTGACCATGCAGTAGTTGCAGGCAGCCCTCCTCCCCTAGGCCCCATGCTCACCAGTTGGTTCTCCAGCATTTTATGGAAATGCTGCATTTCCTTATGACCAATCTCCGGCTGACAAAGTTAAATAAATGGTGGCAGTATGAATCAAGTATGCACATTAAAAACGGAAACACTTGAGGTTGGGGGCCTTGGTCCAAGTACAGAATGGTCTCTAGCCTTCCCTCTCCTAAATATTTGCCACTCTCTATTGGAGGCTGAGAGCGTGAGTGAGGAATGTGAACTTGCAATGGAAGAAAATAATCATCTCCCGCCTGGAAGATGGTTTGGAATGATGCCAACAAGTTAGGGCTCTGGCCATGGGCATTAAACTCTCTCTGGGCCAGCTCTTCCTCTGCCAGTAACTAGCTGAAGATTGTTCTTTTGTTTGGTATAAAAATATATGTTCCCTCAGATTTCGTGTACTGTATATCTAGAACTAGCTAGCTCATGGGTCTCTTATCACCTTACTTCTTTCTGGGTTGGCTCAGGGTATGAAATCATAGATTCCTTTGGGAAAACAGCTGGCCAGGTCTTTATGAAGTTAAGCACTTGCCTTTCTCCTGAACAGGTATTTTCACCTAACTGAAGGCCTGGGTTCCAATGTTCACAGCCTTTCTCAAGGGGGTCCAAGTTTACAGTGAGCTCAAGTTCATCAGTCTAACATTCCATTCACAGCCGGAATACAGCTAGGCAACAGGGGTCACAGATGGATCTCAAAGGCCTGGTGCTAAGGGAAAGAAGCCCAAAGGAAAAGAATAAATGTATGCTATTGTTTTTATTTAACATTTTAAAACAAGTCAGAATGAAAACCAAATTGCTGTGACAGATCCTTGGTTGTCTAGCTGTGAGGGTGGGGTTGACTGAAAGAGGGACAAACCAAAAGGTTTTGGAATAAAGTTTCCTAATTTTAGTTTTTACCTTTAGGTGTGTGATCTGTTATGAATTGATTTGTGTATGGGTATTTGCTTGTTCCATTAGCAATGATTAAAAAGATTCTCATCTCCCCATCAAATTCTTTCGCAACTTTATCAAATACCTGTTGGTCATACATATTTCTGATGATTGTAATTACTTTTAAAAATCATGTTTTATTTAAATCTGTAATTAAAATTATTATTCCTTGTCTAGCTGTACCTATCTGACCCATAACTAGTTTCTTCTCCTCTTCTTCCTCCTTTTCCTCTTCCTCCTCTCCCTCTGCCTTCTTATTTTGAGACAATATTTTGCTATTTATTTGAGACTAACTTTGAACTCATAATCTTACTGCCTCTTTTCTCTCTACTCAGTTTGCCTGTGTAAGACATTGAACCTGCTCATCACAGCTTCTGGTTTTTTTTTTTAATATTTATTTTATTTTCTAGTATGTGTGTGGATATGTGCACAGCAGTATAGATCTCCCCCTCCCCCAGGCCAGGATAGGACATTGGATCCATGACTCTGGAGTTACAGGCAGTCATGAGCCACCCAACATGGGTGCTGGGAACAGAACTCAGGTCTGGAAGAGCAGTACATACTCATAACTGCTGAGAAGTTCCTGTCCCCATCACACCTTCTAACAGAAAGTCTTAGCCAGTGTTCAATTGCTGTGAAGAGACACCATGGCCATGACAACTCTTATAAAGGAAACCATTTAAATGGAGCTTGTTTACAGTTTCAGAGGTTTAGTCCATTGTCATCATGGCTGGAATGCATGGCAGCACACAGGTAGACATGGTGCTGGAGAAGTTGCTGCGAGTTCTACACCCTGGTCCACAGGCAGCAGGAAGAGAAAGACAGTGAGCCGCCTTGGGCTTTTGAAACCCCAAAGTCCACCCTAGTGACACACTTCCTCCAACAAAGCCACACCTCCAAATCTGTCTCAAGTAGTTACACTCCTTGAGAACCAATAATTCAAACCCATACTTTCTTCGGTCATCCCCCTGCCCCCAACAACCTGATTAAAAAAAAAAAATCCAACTTATTCCTTTTATCCTGATTACAGATGCTTGTGGTCTCTGAATTTAAAATATTTTTGTTATTTTTATTAAGTGCATATGTGCATGCCTGTGAGTGCATGCATATTTGCATGTGTGTGCATGCTTGTTATAGCATGCATTTGGCAGCTAGAGGACAACTTATGAAAGTTGGATCTTAGTTTTAATTATGTGGATCCCAGGAATTGAACCCCAATCTTGTCAGGTTTGGCAGCAAGTGCCTTTACCTCTTGAGCTGTCTTGCTAGTCCCTGTATGGAATTAAAGGATGACATTTCTAAATCATTTTAGATAGGACTTTTCAAAGCTATAAAATGCATAATTTTGCAGACATTGTATTACAGTCTTTAATGTTTGAAGATATCACACAGTCCTTGGTCATGAGTTCTTGTCACAGGCTAATTTAGTCATTGGCATCAGGCCAAGTAGTCTCCAGACAAAATCAGAATCAAACTGGGGCTGCTAATTATAGATAGAGAAATTAGCTTTTGTTTGGAACAGTGGCTCTCAAACTTCTCAATGCCGTGACCCTTTAATATAATTTAATTCATGTTGTGGTGACCCCCCCAATCTTAAAATTATTTTTGTTGCTACTTCATAACTATAATTTTGCTACTGTTATGAATTGTAATATCAATATTTATGGTTTTAGGCAACCCTTGTGAAAGGGTTGCTTGGCAACCCCTTTGGTTGCTTGGCAACCCCTTTGGTTGCTTGGCAACCACAGGTTGAGAACCACACTGATCTAGAAGGATTTGTGAACTGAAAGGAGCCCAGAAACTAGAATAGTGGTAGAGGCTAAGAACTCTCATGGTCTTCCTCATTACCTCACAAATGGCTCTGTCTGCAGGTTCCAGCCTGCTTGAAAGCACTTTTCATTGGAATGGGAGATAATCTCTATGCTTGGCAGTCAGGATAGAACAGTCTAGGCTGGTGGACAATTCCTTTTCTAGGGATAATCCTTCTGAGGTTCTCTGTGAGGCCTGGGGCAGATTGGTTTCGATGTCTGCATGTTCCTCTTGCCCACACATGCTGTGTCTTTCCGGAGTATCTCAGCAGGATCTGAGTACACATATTCATGAAGTCTCTCCCAGGCCTGGGGAAGAGTGAACAGGGAACGACTGAAAAGATTTTACAAGTTTCTTTGCATAACAACCCTCTTCCTATGCACCTCTCTTGGTCAGTGCAGGTTGTGAGAAGGTACCTTAAAACTCATATGCCTGCCGATGTCCAGCGCTTTGGGTAGGAAGAGATTTGAATGGATTGTGTCCAGGTGTGCAAAGTGGGTTGCAAGTCTTAGCTATTCACTGACTGTGTGTAACCCCTAAAATCACCAAGGAGAACAGCATGGGTGAGACAAAGGACCCTGGAGTATATTCCAGAACCAGTGTAACAATCCAAACAGTCTCAGTGTCTTTCCGGGGTCCACTATGGGCACCCTGACATCTTTTATGACAGTCCTTCTTGTTCACAATGTTTCTGTCACATTAGCCCCCTCCATGGCCCCTCAATGACTTCCGATACCTCATTGTCCAGGTCTGCCCTTCCTGGCAAGCCTTCCCATCAGTTCCCTCATGCCCTTCCTCTGTGCACTTTAGGTTTAATTCAGATGACACTTGCTCAGGACCGTCTGTCAGGCAGGAGGTCTTTTACAGCCCGAAGCCTCGCTTGCTTTTTCTTTTTTGTTCTAACACAGCACTTGATGTTAAACATGCTGTATTGCATATTGTGTTGCATATATTTCCTTGCCCATGTCCCTCACCCACATGCACACTCCTAAAGGTGCACAGCAGACATCTAGTGAATGAATAAATAAGTGACCTGGTTAGGATCATGTTTGTGTGTGTGTGTGTGTGTTCTCCAAGCCTGAACAAAATGTCCCCCACAATATGATTGGGTTGGCATGGAAATTCCAACAGTGATTCACACATGGATTTCTTTCCATGCACATTTATTCCTCCTGAGGCAGTGTGACCACACCTCTACGTGCATAATTACACACTGAGTTAGGTATCATCATAGAGACCTGTCATCCCAGTATTAGAGATGCTGTGGCAATAGGACCAAGAATTAAAGATCAGCTTAGGCTAGGAGACCCTGCCCCAGAACGTTTAAATAAATAATAAAAAAGTAACTAAGATTTGAGGATCCACAGACCTATGAGCCTGACAGGGACAAACCCTTGAGCTGAGAACTGAGGAAGAAGAAGCCTGCACTGGGTGAAGACTATGTATGGCAAGCAGGACAGAAGCCACATGTCACAGGGAACTTTTTTCCATTTCTGAATTTGAAGGTGTCTTGGAACCAATAGCAACTCCCAGCCAGTCTGAGGCCAGGTGGCACTCAAGGCCTGTGGTCTTGGCCTGTACTCATGAAAATCCCATGTGCACGGGGAGAGAAAAAAATGTATGTGCATGTTGAACTTGAGAACCTTCCTTTGATATTTTATGATTGGGCCAAGAGATCACCAACATCAAATATTTCAGAATATATGTCTGTTGGTTGGGAGGCAGCCTGGAGGCCATGGAAGGGACACTGCAGGATGCTTGTTTGACCCCACTCACTGGAAGGCCTAGAGTATGGGAGCATGGCTCTCGAGTGTGGACCACAGTGAGTCTAAGTGGAGAAGCTGGTCAGATAGCTAGACTTACTGTGTAGTGAGTTACTATTTGAGAGCCACCATCAATGACCATCCCAGAATATATGCTTGCTTTCCTGCAGGTGCAAAGGCCACTAGCCATTCAGTCCAGTGTCTATGGAAACCTGATAGAATCCTTTCTCTAAGAAATGCAGGGCAGCAGCTCTGAATGTGCGAAAGTTACACTGGCTCAGACGCATTGCTTCATAAGTTATATAACACGACTGCATCTCAGAATCCATGAAACCCCAGATATGATGCGATGCTGTAAAATGCACTTAAAGATCTGAGAGAAGAGAATGGGTTGGGCAACCCTAATCTGAAAACCCCAACCTGAAGCTTTCTGAAGGCAGGCAGGACTCCATGGCAGAAAAGTCACACTGGATCTCATTGATGGCTCACGGTTCGAACACAGACATGTTGAAGATATGACAGAAACCCCTTCCAGGCTGTGTGTATAAAGCATATACATATAATGTATTTAAGACATACATTTCATATTTAGATTTAGGTCCCACCTCAACATACCTGACTATACATACTTAATTATTCCATAATCCGAATAAAGAATAGAAAATATTGTGGTCGCAAGCATTTTGGATAAGGGATGCTAACCTCAGTACAGATCAGATAGGAGATGGAGATGGTAAAGAACAGTGACTGCAACCTGGTGCACCCTGGGAAGAAATAGAGTAGTCTCAGGCTGACCTAACAGCTGGTTGATTTTCTGAGCCTCAATGAACCTTCCTCTTAATAGCTATCCATGCAGCTCTGTCTCTGACACTGAGCAAAACCACATGGCACCAAGACACAACACTTACTCTCCAAGTTACTCTGAATAAATAAATGAATAGAAGAATGTTATAGGCACTCTTGGGATACTGAGGGGAGAGAGAAAGGCAGTGTGGCCAGTCCAGTTTGTGGGCTGGGACCTGAGGGGAGAGGTCTGTCTGTCCCTCTAGGTCATTGAAGATTTGCAAGCAGGAAATGATTTGTTTCCTCATGAAAATGTCAGCCGAGAGTTTGAAGTAAGCAACGCTTTTCTTACGACCCAAGGGATGGAGGCTTTTTAATGTTGAGCCTTTGGGACAAAAGAGGCTGTTTGTTCTTGTTCCATATCTGCAGTTTCTTGGCACCTTCCACGTTGGCTTACACAGACCAGTATCCAGGTGGAAGGCAGTAGCTGTCAAGCAGTGTAGGAACTAGCGGATGAGTCTCCAGGGAGGGGCTTCTGCCCTTGCTTGCCTGTTGCCCAGGTGAGGTCGTGCTTTGCAAATGGTTTGCATTGCAAGATACTTTAACAGGACGGGACATAAAAGGGATGCAGCTATGTAATTCTTGTTAATAAGTGTCTAGGTTACTTACCTCGTGTTATTTAATCTCTCTGTAAAGACAGTCGTTTGTTTGGGCAGAAGAAGAAAATTAAAATGAATGTGTAGCTCTTGTTTGAATTCTTCCTTCTTTTTTTTTTTCTCTCTCCTCCTCATCCTTCTTCACTCATCTCCTCCCCCCATCTTGCACATTCCCCCTCCTCTTCCTTTTCTTCTTTCTCTTTTTCTCTTCCTCCTCTTTTTCTCCTCCTGTCCTCCTCTCCCTTTTCTTCTTTTCCTCTCCACCTTCCCTCTCTTTTGTCCCTCTTCTCTTTCTTTCTCTTCTTTCTCCTCTTCCCTCGTCTCCTTTCCCTCCCCCTTCCTCCTCTTCTCCTATTCTTCCTTTGCTTCTTCCTTTTTCCTGTCCTCCTTTTCCTTCTCTGCCTTCTCCTTCCCCTCTTTCTCCTTCTTCCCCTAAATACCTCTGTTCTAAGAGGATTATTTACTTTTCTGGTAAGGTAAGGCCATATCAACTCCCCTGCTGCAAAGGATGTCAGAAGCCCTGGAACATAATTTTTGAGACTACTCTGAGGACTCTGAAGGGTTTTGGTGCCCAGTCTATGAATGCAACCAAAAGGCAGGCTGGTCAGAACTTCCATCTGGCTGCCCCCAGACTACTTTACAGAGGCTTACTGTTAATTTTCATTCTCTAAAACTAATTTCTGCCTCAGATTCTGAGTAGAGTCTGAAAACTGCTGGTACAGATCAAGATTCTCATTTGCAGTAGAGGAAACTGCAGCCACAAGAAGGAAGGTGACTGGCCCTAGGTTGCAGAGCTCCTTGGTGAAGTAAGGACAGGGAGGTCTGTCCTGTCTCACTGCACACTATTGTGTCAGGAGCCCACAAACATTCAGGATGTGTGGAAGCAAATAACCAACTCAAAAGTCTCAGAAAGTCCCTGAAACTTACCAAAAAAAGGACCTTCTCTCTCCAGGGTTATATGAGCAATAAGGACTTCCAAGGAGACCCAGGCAATCCCAACTGCCTAGACAAAACTTAATGATCTGGAGAGCTGCCTGCAAGTTACACAGAGAGCTCAAGTGTTGCAATTCTCAGTCATGTTGGAGTGGGCTTTTGGTGATATAGCTGCCTTTTAGTCACCCATATTCCTGTAAGTAACCTCTCTCTCATACTCCTGTATATAACTCTAAAAAACTCATTGGTTCACCAAGCTGGACTTTGGCGGTATCATTACTTTCATCAGTCATCAGTATGCAAGCTGGGGTAAGTAGATGTTTTCTCATATCTTCCTAGGAAAATTGTTACACAACAGATGTGTTATCATGTGCTGGGTATGTTAAATCAAGGCAAAATAATTGCCTTATTTTCCCAGAGATCAGAAGTCTGAGTTGAAGGTGTTGGCTGATCCCTGCTTCCTCAGAAGCCTCTCGGGGAGGAGCTTTCCTTGTCTTTCCAGCTTCTGCTACCCTGAGAAATTTCTTGGCTTGTGCCTCTGTATCTACAAAGTTATCCTCCCTCTGTGTGTGCATAGTGCCTAGCTCTCCCTGCTCTTATATGAATATCACTCATACTGGATTAATAGCTCTCTCTGCTCCACAATGACCACATCTTAGCTAATTACAACTGTAGCTGCCTCATTTCTGTGAAGAGTCTCTTCCTGAGGTACTTGGATAACTCTTTTAGAGGAGGAAGCAAAGGTAGAAAAGCAATTCTCCATAACACAGTTGGTCTACCTCCATATTTCCTCCCTGGTGGGCAGACACATCCTCTGCTCTTGACAGACTATGACAGTCCACATGTGGATTATCTGCCTGTGCTTTTGGTTCAGCACACAATGTGTCCCACACATCTGGAAGGTTTGCCCTAGCATCTCTTGCCTTGACTTTTTGGCTCCAGCTGTGGGTGTCCAGCTGTGGGACATGTTCTGGTCACCTACAAGAGGGCTTGTGACTCAGAACTGGACAGAGTCCTGTGTGAGAAAGTTCCCAGGAAGGATGTTGAGGCTGCCAATACTTTTCCTTTGGGTTCAGTATGCCAATCTCATACATTTGGCAAAGAACAGAGATCAGTGTAGTGCAGTGGAGACAGCTGTTGAAGCTAACATTGAATATCCACATACCATCCTGTGGATGTATGTGCAGTTAAACTGAGGCCCAAAGTTCAAAGATCTTCTCTCAATTAATCTTTTTTTGTTTCTCTAAATTTTCTGGGAAAATGCAAGAGAACAATATTTTAGGGTTTGAGTGGAGACTGATGCAGGAGGCTCGACTAGATTCCTGAAGATTCCCCTGAGAATCTCTCTCCCAGAAAAGAGGTACACATATATGCTGGTGCACTTAGATGCTGGTGCACATAGATGCTGGTCCACATAGATGCTGGTGCATGTACATGCTGGTGCACATGGACGCTGGTGCACATAGATGCTCATGCACATAGATGCTGGTGTACATAGATGCTGGTGCACATAGATGCTGGTGCACATACATGCTGGTGCACATGGACGCTGGTGCACATAGATACTGGTGCACATAGATGCTGGTGCACATAGATGCTGGTGTACATAGATACTGGTACACATGGATGCTGGTGCACATAGATACTGGTGCACATAGATGCTGGTGTACATAGACGCTGGTGCACATAGATGCTGGTGCACATACATGCTGGTGTACACAGATGCTGGTGCACATAGATGTTGTTAGTGAGAATTTGTAACTGAGCCTTAGTGGACTGAAGCAAGTGATATCACCTTCCTGAATCTCAGCCTCCTGGTCTGCTGAATAAAGGAGTGAGTGGGCTTCAAGCTCCTCTTAATGCTAACATTCCATTGATTAAAAAATGATATAGGGGACCGGAGAGATCTCTCAGTAGTTAAGAACACTGCCTGCTCTTCCAGAGGACCCCAAGTTCCTTTCCCAGCA